>JAOWBF010223399.1:4132-14210 GCA_028566175.1 Vinca major
GCATCCCCCCCCCCCCCCACAGCGCCAAGTTGACATGCAGAAGAACTGACAGACTGAGTAAAGGCCTTGAATAAATCCAAATCCTCTCCTCACTCCGCCCACCGCGCAACCTTCTCCCCCCCGACATACATGCTGGAGCCCACGGATACGCAGATGAACTGGGAAGTCAATTGAATGATGGCGGCAGGACTCGCGTGCTGGTCACTCGCTTGGGCGAGGCTGAAGATGGTGGACATTGGTTGGCAAGGAACGGGCTAGGCATGACGACGTCAAGGGTTCTGACCGATGACCCCGGATTGCACCCTCTTCCCGCACGTGTGCTTTTTTTCGTTTGCGCTCGACACTACTGCCTGAGGTGGCCATCATGCAGCCGTGCCCATTATTCGAAAGATGCAAAAGTCGCTTGATGATTCACCCTGCTACCTGTCTGTGTCTGTGTCGTCTGTGTTGACCGGGGCCCGCCTGCCTGCGTAGAGCGAATGCGAATGTGCCTTGGCTGGCGAGCGACCAGAAACCTCCTCTCATGTCATCTTCGCCCGATGAAGCCCTCATCCGACAGACACATTTTTCCGTTGCCTTGCCCAAAAAGCACAAAAGGCCTCAGAGCCGCCACCCACCCAGTCGTTGCGAGTCGCGGACGAGCCGAGTACAGCAGTAACGAAGGCCGCTTACTTACACAGGAGAGGTTTGCGGGTGGTGCGCTCAAGCTCGTCAGAGACTTCTTCTTCTTCAATATGTATGGCTGTGCTGCTGCAGCGAGCGAGCCCTGCGATGCAGTTTCCGGGCCCACGACGAATTCACAACGCGACGGACGTCCTCAACCGCAACCGACCACCCAAGGCACGCGCACAGCTGACGAGCACTGCAAGACGTTTCATTTCTTTCCTTTTCCATGAGCGAGCAAGCAAGTCGCTTACATGGCCGTGTCTCGGAATGCCCTCAGCTCAAGCATGCCCATGTCGGTACTGCCTCGATTCCACATCAAGAGACAAGGAGGAAGTGGAGGTGAGAACGGGACGGAAGCCGAGAGAAGGGCATCATCCCACCAGCCAACCAGATACGGCAATTGGAGGAAGCGAGGGTAACAAGGGTGAGCAGGACGCGGAGACTGGGATCATCGTACCAGTCAGAAGCATTGATATGGGTGTAGACGGGATGCTGTCAGTTGATATACCAGCCAGCAGCAAGCCCAAGGAGGGCGTGGTCAGCCTGCGGCGCTGAGGGCATGCTTTGCCTGCAACTCGTGTGATTGTAGTCGACCATGGTGCCGTGAAACGTGTGAAGAAGGACCAGGGACTTCGAACATGGTGCTGGCTCGTCGCTGTTGAATTCAATCGGAGACGGTGGCGGGTCTTTGTTGTACAAATGTCGACGACGCCTTGAACAAGGCTGCGGTGGGTGCAAGGAATGTGTCGAGGGAATCAAAGGAAAGACGCAAGCAGAGGTTGGAGGTGCAAGATGAACGTGAGGTGCAAAAGGTGCGACAATAGAGCAGCGCTCAGTGTCAGCAGTTGGCGCAAAGGGCTCATCCTGCGTGGTCTCTACAGCCAGCTTACTCACTGCTTCTCCCATCATCGGTCAAGGAGACGCCGGCACCGATGCAGCGCAGAGGACGGCTAAACCCACAGCTTTCACCAGCAGCAGGGCAAGTTCCTTTCTGCACCCATCTGCCTCCACTCAATGCCATGCTGATTCTATCACCTCACCCCCCTTTGCTCCTCTCCATGACGCATCTCAAAAACTCGCTCGGTGGCTCCACACCCAAGCTCCGACGCCGACGGAGAACTGACGCGCGAGCTACGCCACGAGAATACCAAAATCCATGTGAGTAAACTTTCCGAGTCATAGCCAAGGCTCCAGGACAAGTAGAAGAAGCGCTTTTCCGGGCCCAGTGTGATGAGGATCAGAGCAACACCGATAGCGAAGAGCAGGAGTTAAGTGAACATGTCCAGGCGTCACAGGGAAAGGCAATCTCACAACGACAGAACCAGCCCAGCGACGATGAACGCAGCCAATGACTGAAGAGCCGCCGGCATCCATGATCAATACATCTGCAGCAGCCAGAGCCAGCACTCAAAAGCCACCGGAGAACAGGACGGACCAAACTAAATCGTGTCTAGGACAAGGACACGGACGAGAATTGGAAGATATCAATCATACAGGGGCCGAGGGGAAAGGATCACTGCAGCCAGCCCTCAACACTGGCCTTTAACAGATGCCAGCCACAGCTCGGCACGCTTGGCCATGACCAAACGGCGCATCTTCCAGCGTCCAACTTTGCATCATGTCGTTTGATCGTCAAGGTCATTGGTGTTCAGGGCCGGCGAAGCGGCGAATCATGTCTCGGGAATTATGAAATTGTTCCTCATCAGGGGAGAATTGATGATGGCTTAAAAGATTGATGAAGCCCCCGAGCAATAAACCAGGAGGACTGTTGCGTTTCTCCCTTCGCCTGACCGTTCCACTCTTTCGTCGTTCCTCATCATCATCATCATGGCCGCTGCACTGTCGCCGGCAAAACCATCAGCAGACGCTCCTTCCCCTCGTCGTCAAAATCAAGGAAACAAAGGCCTGACCCTCCAGACCGACGCGGCTGAGCATCATTCCACCGAGCAGCCAGAATCAGTGCGAGAAGGACGCGAAAAATCGTCCAAAACCCGCAACGGGCCCGACGACAAAGGAGAAGGAGAGCATCTCCATCAACTGACTCTCAACCTCGCTGATCCTCCCACCACACCTATCAAGCAAACACCTGCTTCAACAACTCCCCTGCCCCCTTTGACCCCAAGACCGCGCCGCAAGCGGACACTATCCGACCTAGATGCGGATCATTCGCCCTTGGGCGAGAACTCGAGCCGCAACGTGCGTCGACGCCTTTGGGGTACCAGCAGGAGACACTCAAGCACTAGCGCCTACACCGCTGGCTCTGGTCTGGAGGCGAAATCGACTTCCCCCAGGGAAAAACCGCTGTTGGTGACGCTGACCACGGCACGCAAGCGCATCATGTCCCGGGCCCTCGGTCTCAGTCTCAGTCCCAGTCCCAGCTCGGCGCGTGTGAAGGATATGTCAGAGGAGTGAGTAGTCGCTGTGATGATGACGGCAGAGGGAGGGAGAGAGGAAGGCAAGAGACACATGGCTGGCACGGAGGATGGGTCATGTCGGCGGATGATTGCCGAATGTGGATGTCCAAGACTTGTATCTTGCGTTCGTTTTCCATCAACTATGTTCCAATGCGGCAGCTGTAGTGCCTTGGGCCGAGAACTTCTTGACCGTCTGAAAACTCGCTCTCGTTGGTCTGGGGGCTGGTATGTGCCTTGATCGCTTCGGTCGGCGCAGCGGCATTTTGCGCAGAACTTCCGAGGACCTAGGTGTCAGTGAATTCAGCATGTAACTACCTGCCCGCGGGCTTAAATCAAACCTTGGAAGGAATCAGTCAGTCATGAATTGCAAAGCTCAAGTGGGTGATGCTAAAAAAGGAGTCCTCGCCACCGACGGCCAAAACAAAAGTCTCCTCTAGTCCCTGTCGCGCCCGACCCAGAATTTGACTGCGTGCATCAACCACACCCGCCCGTGTCATTTCGCAGCTCCCGCGGCTCACGCTCGCCAATTTTGGACTGTTCCTCCACGCCTGGCCCTGTCTAAAGCCCTGTTGTGTCTCGAGCCGTAGATGGAGTTGAACCCGTGGTTGGCAAGCCGGTATTCTCATTCGGCTCTAGGAACTCGTCCCAGCCGCCACTGTATCGGTAAGCCCGGCCTCCTGTGCTGTCTGTAGGTGACGACGTCGGCTGCTGCGACTGGGCCTTGTTTTGGCGCATGCGACGTAGCTTCTTGAGTGCGCCGGCCTCCGAATCCGCCGGGACCAGGGGAGAATTGGGTTGAAACGATGTGGCAGGCACAGGATGAACAGTGGTCATGTCTGAACCATACTGTTGGTCGGCGTCACGGGCTCGACTACTGTTGACAAGGGCGTTTGTACCATTGGGATCCTCCGCATTCTCTTGGTCCGTGTTTGTGCTTGGTCCATCCTCGTCCCGTTCCTCCACAGTCCCTTGGTCCATGCTTGAGCTGGGTGATGTGCCCTGGCCAGCTGTATCTTCCCCGTCCCCGTCTTCCTCCGCAGTCTCTTGGTACGAGTTTAAGCTGGTGGGAGATGTGCCATGGCCATGTTCCTCCACGCCCTCCTTGACTCTTGAGCTTTTTTCGTCCGCGTCGCAAACGGATAAGGGAACGGCTCGCCTTTGCACACGACTGCGCTTTTCCTGGGGCCTGTGGGCAAAATGATGTCAGCATGCATGTTCGGCCGTTTGCTTTTAGATGGCACGTGCAGGACCGACGAACCTTGTCGTGCTCCTCCTCCACTCGTCAAGGAGAGAAACGGTTGCGTCCTTTTTGGGGATCCACGACGGCTCGTATGTCGCACCCGTCGCTTGTTCCGAAGACCATTCTACGAGGAAGTGGTGTGTTGTTTCGCGGATGATGCGATTTGCGGGCCAGTAGTAGGGAACATGGCGGTAGACTCGCTCGCTGCCCGCCTTGTGCCGACGCCAGTCGCTGACCAATTTGTCGCTAGTGACTGAGTCCATTGGCTCCCACGACGGGAGCCAGTCGCCCTCCCATTGTAGTAGGTACCGATCATCGTGTTCGTCGAGGATGCGCACGACGGGCCATTCGCGGTTGGTGTCAGACAGCTCGTGAGAGGTCTCGCGTCTGCGTTTGCGTTTGCGTTTGCGTTTAGGGGGCGGAGTGGTGTTGAGGCGAGCCATGACCTCAGCGGTGGTCGTCTATGGGTCCGGGTGGGTGTTGGTTTGGGTGTTGTTTGTTCCCGTCAGGTCCAGTCGTCTGGGTGCCCTAGAAAGACGCGCGCAGTCACGTGATGACGCGATACCCCCGGGCCGCTCCATTCCGCCTCCGCCTCTGTCTCCTCCTCCCGGCTCTTCCTGTCCCTCCTCACCATCCAACCTCCATCTTGACTTCATTCATTCATTCATTCGTCTTCCCTCGCTCGCTTCTTTGCGCCTCTACCAGCCGCTCTGCAATCATGTCGCCGCAATCCCTCGCTTTCGCAACCCGCCAATCCACTTTGCAGCAGTGATTGCATTATCCCCGTTCGCAGGTACGCACGTGTTTCCAACTCGGCAAGCTCGCTGCTAACCTGACTGTCACAGCCGTCAATCCTTGATGAGTCTCGACTGACCTCGCTCCGCGGCTCTGAGCCTGGCCAAGCCCCAGATAGCTGTCTACATCTGCTGTTGACCGTTTGGGCTCACATTTCCTCCCACTGGCCTTAGCCATTGCCCGATGAGCAAGGAGCACTCACGCCATTCCGTCTTCCACACCCAACGACTTACGCACAATATGCCGCCTACACTTTCTAAGGCCTTAAAAAAGCAGCCGGCCAAGGACGAAGATGATGACGATGAAGATCTCTGCCGCAGTTATGCACAACATGCCGCCCGCACTTTCTAAGGACGAGAAAAAAGCAGCCGGCCAAGGACGATGAAGACATTGATGAAGTTCGCTGTGGAGCAGGTCCTCAACCACTTGAGATGGCGACAAAAAATACAAGATCATGTGGGCGGGTTTTCTTTAGGGATAGGACATGGGAGCTTAAATGTATCCGCACTTTCTAAGGGCGAGGCCTCAAACAAGTCGCCGGCCAAGGATGAAGATGATAATGATGAAGATGTTAATAAAGTTTATAGAGCGCCCGCTAGGGTTCTACGTGCTTGCTCACATGCTAGGGGCCTATGTGCTCATAGGCGGCCTACGCGCTCACTAGGGGCGCGTTTACTAGGGGCCTATATGCTCGCCGCCGGGGCACTGTGAGCTTGCCGCCGGGGGCCTACGCGCCAGGGGCCTATGTGTTCCCCGCCGGCGGGCCTGCGCGCTTGCTTTTTCCCAGGGCCTGCACGCTTGCTTGTCCCTGGGGCCTGCATGTTTGCTACCAGGAGCCTGCGCGCTTACTTATCCCCGGGGCCTATGTGCTCAGCGCCGGCGGCCTATATGCTCAGCGCCGGCGGCCTATTTGCTTGCCCGCCGGCGGCCTATGTGCTCGGCGCCGGGACCTATATGCTTGCCGCCGGGGGCCTATATACTTACCACTCTCATTCCCATCGTGGCATATTGACGACAAATTCTGTTGGATTGTTGCAGGGAAATCTTTTACATTGACATTTTGGACGGCAGCATGCAAACGCCGCGCCATCAGTGCCCCTTGACTGTTCCAAGTGCCGTGCGTCCAACTGAAGCCGTGACTCTACTGATAGCCAGTTGCTGTGCTACCATGATTCTCTGGGCCGTTTAAAGATGAAACTGTAGAGCCCGTGTATTACTCCGGCGGCCGTGTCATTGCAATGGTCACAAGTCCCCGTTGCACTCGTCTTGTTCGGCTTCCTTATATCAAGCAGCCCTGATGCCTAACTGACCAACCACCCAGTATGTATCAGTCCCACGCAGACCATGCCTCGCGCAATTGTTGTAAAGGTTCTCGCTTTAAATTTCGAGGCCTACGATAACAAAACTCGCCCTCTCGCCATGTCTGACCTTAACGAGTCGACTACGCCTCGGATACCGTCCATAAGTTGCACCTCAAGTAAAGCACCGCAAGCCTCACCATTTCTCTGGCGCATCTCACAGCCAACAGCAGGCGCACCTTCATACAAGTACCCAGAAGCAGAGCTCGAGCAGACGTCCCGGCACGTGCTTCTCTCGTCCGTGGCTGCCCACCCACGCCATCCCACGACGCTGCAATGAGGACGGGGCTGGAGCCTGTGATAGATATGGGGTACAAGCCGCGGATGTGATGGGTGAAAAACAAGGAAAGCAGTGGCAGAGACAACAATGCAGACAAGCAAGCGAGGGTGCATCTCCCTCGCAAAGGCCAGCCAGCAGCGGCAGCGGCAGCGGCAGCGAGTGGCCTCTGAAAGACATCAGACGATACTGAATTAGGTGCAAGGTGGATGACGAGGATCTGGCAGAGCCTGGCACTGGATTTGGAATTGCCTGAGGATCGGGTTGACTCGGGCGGCGAGAAGGCATGGTGTGGGTGTAGGTGTGCGGCCTCTCCTTCTTTTTTGTTCAAGAAAAAAGTCATACTAAGGAGAAGCAACCAGCCTGTGGACTGATAGCCACTTGCCAGCTTCTCCCCGGCCTTGGTTTACAGCTCGGTCGTCATGCCACAATGCTTGGAGACGATGGTGGCTTCGTTGTACCGTCCGGAGACAAGCTTATACTCGGTCTCATTAGGCGCGCCGGGAGTCGACCAGGACTAGTTCAAGCCGAGCGGCACGCCAAAGAGAGCCTATGGGTGCGAATGCGAATCCGTCGTGGATTTCATGTGGCCAACCGATTGGCAAAGGCGAGGGAGTTGGTGTACCCAGTCGAAAGAGGAGGCTTGCAGATGGATGGGCAGTTAGACAGGTGGCTGGTAAACAGGATAGGGGTGCCTGGCGAGGGTGAGGGGTATTGTTGAAGAGCGGACTGTCAGGCTGTCAGGCGGTGCTGGACAGAATAGGGACGTGGGGCCAGGGTGAGGAATACTTGTGAGGAGCCGTACAAGAAGAGGAAGAGCATTTGACAGGACCGGGACAAGTCCTGAATTAGCAAGAAGCAGCACGTGCGGGAATGAGTCTTACCGGTTTGCTGCAGCTATGGAAGCGAGTCTGTCCATGGGTGTAAGGCTCCGGGATGACATGGCGAGAGTGAGCATCTGTAGCCAACAAGAAGGGTACGACGATGATGAGGGAGAAGGAAGAGGAGGATTGTTTGTTCTCGTCACCGTCCAGCAAGAGAGGAGCGAGAGAAGGAGACGTGGGAGACGAAGAAGGAGAGGAAAGCCAAGGGTTACTGATGCATTCTTTACTCGCGCCGGAAGACGTGGAAAGATGATGTAGAATGACACCCGCTACCCATACCATGACCGGCGCTCTTTTCACCACACCGCTCTCAGTCGCAACCCAGCCCGCAACCCCATGCCACCACCGTCGGTCCTGTCGATCAATACCCGCCCGCCGCGTCACAAGGAGATGAATGAGAAGCAGACTGGGCGAGAAGACTGGCCAAGAGTCAGGTCCCTCCGCGTCAGGCGCATCTCGTCGCGTCCGCCTCCCGTCCGTCATTTCTGGCTTGCGTTATTCATTGGGTCAAAGCGGACGGCCTCCTGCAGCCAGCCAGCCTCCAGTCTTTGGCAGACGCCAGCCGCGACTTAGCACGAGCGGCCGCCGTGGCCAGGCGGCGCACCCTTTCAGCAACCAGTCCGGGCCACTTTTTACATCACGTCCAGTCGTTTGTTCATCCGGGCCAGGTCGTCGGCGTTGGCGTTGACGTTGGGAGCGGCGAAGCGGCGGAACATGTCAGTCCCAGCCCGAGCCAGAGCCTGTCCCGATATCGCCGCCGTGTCTTGACGCGTGTGGAGGAGGAGTGAGTGGTCGTTGCGAGGAGGACGGAAGGCATGATATCGGCGGACGTTGTCTGGATGTTGGTGCGAGACCATGGTCAATCAAGGAGGTGTGCTGTGCGGCATGGCGGGTGGACGGCTAGGGTCTGCGCGGTCGGTCGAGTATGGAGGCGGCAGAAAGACAGTCGATGGATGCATGGCGATTGAAGATGTGCCCGGGTAGAAACGAGATGAGGGCGGGTCGGGCTGCGAGGTGGTCAGCGCGGTTGGATGACTCAGCCTGCGGACCTCCTTCCACCACTCCGGCTGTTTCCAACTCGCCTCGTCTGCACCTCATCTCACCAGACATGCGTCAATTCATCTCTTCGGCTCTTTGATTTGTGTCGTCTTTTAGTCTTCTATTCTTCTCCTATCCTACCCTACCCCTCTGCTCTGATGCAGTCTTTTCCGGCTGGTAGAGAGAAACAAACTCCTCCATCCGCGTGCTGTGCTGTGAACACCACCACAAGAATCCAAGGAGATTGGAATGGAAGCCACTAGGTTTGCAACTGATGAGGATTGAGATAGTCTCGGCCTTGATGTTTCTCACCTCTTCCAGAGCCTGCCTGCGCCTTGTAACGCGTCGAGAGTTTTTCGGCGTGTTTAAATGCTGCTGCCCTATTCCATCCTTGGTTCTTTGTAGGCCCCTTTGCGGAATCAAAAAGTGTTCCGCCAGTCAGTCCTCCCTCTTCCCTACAACCGCCGACATGTCCAAGACCGAGCTTCACGTCGATGCGGACAAACGAGGCGCCGCCGACGGCACTACCAGTCTAGACACCGGCGATGCGCAGAGCCAGACCAGCTACGAGCCGCAGCACCGTATCTCTCCCGCCGCCAACGTCGCAAGCTACAACTGTTCGGGTGCAAACAACGACGCTCTTTCGCTCCGGGCCGAAAAGGCATCCTCTACGCATCGCACCAAGGCCAGAAGGACCACCGACGCGGGCCTCAACCACCTCCAGGACGTCAAGTGCTCGCCCAGGCAGGTCAAAGTGAGCGTCCAGGCGTCGGGTCCGACGACGAGCTGCGCCGCGTGTGCCTCCTGCTCTGCCTGCACCTTGGAGGCGTGCACGCTGCTCCTGGCCGTCTTTGTTGTCCTCGTTCTCGCATTGTTTCTTTTCTTCTCTACTCTTCCACTGCGCGTTTGTCTTTGAGCAGACGGTGACTTGTTTGCGAGAAAGAAAAAGAACGTTCAGTCCACTACCTAGATAAACGCATGTACCGAGCCCCATCTAGGCGCTTCGAGGAATTGAATCATGGATGCCTTTGAGTCTTGCTTCCTTTGTTTGCCTTGCAGTTCCATTCACTCTTCTGCTGTACATGTCAATGGATGCGATGTGTGAGACAGTCTTGCTTTCTGAACCTCTACTCTCTTTACCTTGACTTCCCCTGACAAACCGCTACCCATTTCTGCTGGGGAGCAATCCACGCAATCCATCCATCCACCACCGCCCGTCCATCTGCTGCAGCGTCCTGACTCCCGCCGTCAGAGGCCCTGCGGCTCGCCCGTCGCGGCAAACAACGCCTGGCTCAGGTCCTCGACGTCGTCGTCGACGTTGTCGAATGTCTGCAGCGTGCTCCACAGCTCCCGCGCTTCGCCCGTCGCCAGCGGCGCGCTGAACATGGCGTCTGGCCGTTGCAGCC
>JAOWBF010223764.1:0-14199 GCA_028566175.1 Vinca major
ATTATATAGTAAGCATGCGTTATTCAAATGCGTATCATTTATACTTTTGGAAGGAACAAAAACAAATAGGGATCGGATGGCCAAGTGGGTAAGGCTATCACACTTGGGGCTTAAGTCCCAAGTTCGATCCCTATATCTCACACAAGGGAATGATTTAATTGTCATTTCTTTGGGTCCCTTGGATAGGTCTAATAATAAATATTTGTAATAAAAATTAGACCATACTTATAAATGGTCTAATTTTTTTTTTTTTAAAAAGGATCGGGTGTAACAATTGCTGTTTTTAAAAGTCCTTGGTTTTCTTTGAATTTGCATAAATGAATTCGTCTTTCGTTTCAATCGATTTGTTTTTGGGTAAAATGTGCTTACGCCCTCTAAATTTTTCTCGATTTTTCTTTTTGACTTTAAACTAAAAAACGCAAAATCCTTAAACTTGAACTTTTATGCAGAGTTAATATTTTTCTTTCCATCCAATTACACCGTTAAAATCTAATAAAATAGTAACATGTGACTCTCATACAACTTAAAAGTAGCAATTTATATGTTTTTACTTAAAATAAATTATTGTCGATATATTTTCAATTGATTAGACTTAGACTATAATTTAAAATACGCCAAAAAAGGTTTATACAAAAAAACACCATGTAAGGTACTTTTTTAAAATATCTTATGCTGAAATTAATTTTTTTAATAAAAGTTCATAACATAAAATATGTTAAATACATACTGATAATATAAACATTTTTTTTTTCATTTCTTATTTCTCCCTCAATTGGATTATGAAAGAAAAAATTAATTAATTTTCTAACAAATTTTTCCAGCATATGAGAACAACATATACAAACAAATCCGCTTTTATAAAAATATTTTTTAGCAATTTAACATAAGTTCCAGTAATATATATTATTTCTTAAACTTATCTCTCTTTCTTTGAAGTTTGAAACCTTAAGAAAAACAATCTAGATAATAAAGTTGGTGGATTGGTGTTGAAGAGGCGCGTGATCAATCCTAAATTAATAAAAAGAAAAGAAAGTAAAACAGATAAGAGATTATAAACAATTTAAAATTTCCTTCCTTAAAAAAATATTATTTTCCAAATTTCCAACTCTTTACAAGATTAAAAAAGGGATTTTTTTTCCTTCACGTATTCAATTCAACCATTTGATGAATGGTGATCCAAGCATAATCATCAATCCAACAACTTAAAGATATTATGATGTCGATGAGGGCTCCTCCTCCTTTAAAAATGATAAGGGTTCGATCCGTAACTTGTCATTTGTATGGAGTTATTGATGTTCGGAGGGTCGCTCCTTTCTTGAGCCTCTGTAGTATCCGGTCCAGATTAGTCAAGCTTGTCAGAATTGGACACTGTATGAGAAATAAAAAAAAAAAATATTATGATGTCATATATTTGAAAAAAAGAGAGAAAAACAGCATGAGTCGTTTAGGTAGGAAAGTAGCTTGAGACTTCTTAAGGGGATATTATTGGTTTCATTATCAATGTATGAAGAGTTTTTCCTCCGCAAATAGTTTGATAGTGGAGTGAACTAGATCAAACATAGATATATATTAGACGTGAATGGTAAAGCGGGCTATTAAAAGTTCTCACTCTACTAATAATCTGAGAATAAAGCGGATCTGATAAGATAAAGGATCCTAAAATAAATACGCACTAGGTTGGGAGTTCCCCTTCTACGAATAATTTGATCGTGTAATGAATCATATATTAAGACGTGAAATCTAAAAATGGATAAGAATATTAATTGGTCTTGTGCAAAAAGAGAAAAAGAAAATTGAAGAAAGAGTAATTTGCAAAACAGTTTCTCAACTATTTAATTTGATAACAATTTAATTCTTATTTTACGTTTGCAGTGTTTTTTATTTCATATATATTATTTCGTGATGTTTTTCGGTCTGCATACGAAGAAATTTGATATCACTCATGCGGTGATGTTTTGTCTCATGAGAATAAAAACATTGAAAAATAAATATGCGACTAAAATTATTAGAAAATATAATAGGATTAAATAGTTAAAATAAAAATTTGAGGATTATTTTTACAAATTACTCAATTTTGAATAAACCCCTCTCATAGAAAATGCCAAAACAGTGGACAAAAACCCAGAGAAGCAAAAGTAGTCTTCTACTCTTCTTTCTTCCTTCCTTGCTAGGTGACATCAAAAGTTGTTGCAGTTACACACACACTAATCTCACCCCTTCCCCCTCTGTCCATATATATGTTACGATTCATAAGCTAGGGCATAATTCTCCACCGATTCCGCCGCTTGATCAACTGAGTCCGCCGACGATTTTCGTAGTTCGCCGCCGTCGATCGCTGCTGTGAGAAATTTTGTTCGTAATATTTTTGAAGTTTTTGTTGTGGTTGCAGCAATGGCGGTACCAGCGACGTCATCCGATGCTGTGAATGTGAATTCCTTCATCGGAAGTCACATTTGTTTGATTACAAAGTCTGAAATTCGATACGAAGGGTTTATATTTCATCTCGATCCTAATGAGTCCACCGTAGGACTCAGAAATGGTTCGATCTTGTACTCTTTTCTGATTAGGCAAAAAAATTCTTCCTTTTTGTTCGTTTTTCATTGATATATACATTCGTGTTTGTTTCTCCGCTGTTTATGCAATTTGTACATGCAGGAACTTACGCCGAAGCACAAACACTTGATTTCGTGCTGAAATTTTGTGTTTCTTTGGATCATTTGTTTATATTTTGTGTTAATTAGTGTTTTTATGTCGATTTGATGTATTTATATAGGTGTGCATGTTCCTATATATGATCGATATATCAGATTATCAGTGGACCATAATTCATGCGATCATATATGCAATTCGAGGTTTGATTAAACATATGTTTCCAGGAGCATGCTCAACTTTTTTTGTGTTGATAGAAGGATTTGTTATTCAGGTAGCTATGTACATAGTTGGACATGCAACATTTTGGATACAAGTATCCTCACACTTGTATTGGTTTCAATTTCTGGGATTTGGTGGGTTGTTTTGGAATCTGTCTAGTTGAATTTGTGATTTTTTTCTCGGATTTTATGTCACAGATATCTGAGCTTCTTAACTGTGATCAGTGGTTTTGTTCATGTTTCTATATGAACTGTTAGAGTTTCTTTTCTTTGTTTTTCTAGTTATTATTAATAATTATTTTAATTAGGAGACAGTTTATATTCTTTGTACCAATTGTTTCAAAGTTTCTCATGTAAGCATATTGGTCTTCACAGGCAAGCGCAAATCTTTCTTGTCATTTCTAGTCATCCAAATAGGCTTGTTTTACTTGTCAAATCCAATGGTTTTTTTTTACTTGTACAGATGAGTATACTTGTTTTATTTAACTGTTTATAGTTTTCTTACATTTATTTCTCAGTTTTGAAAATTATTCAGTGGCTTTTAAACCTATACATGTTTAGGTAGGCATACTTTTATATATTATGATGTGTGTGTTTATGTATCCCTACTTATCATGTTCTCACACAGTGCATTTATTCAGAAACTATTTGATCATTTTTGCAATTCAGCTCAGTATTCAGCTGGGAAAAAATATTTAATCGTGATAATCTTGCCTATACCAGCTTGAAAAAGTTGTTCCTTTCTTTTTTTCCTGTGTACTCAGGACATGTATGAAAAGTTTTATGCTTGCAGGGATCATGATGTTCATTGATCTGAAATTAGGACATGACTTTTTCTTTTTCCTTTTACTTCTGCTGAAGCTCTTTTTGCTAAGTCAAAATAACAGTTTATTATCGTGGTTTATATGTACACTTAACTATTTTTACGATACACTTTAATCAGTGGCTTTTGAATTTTAGCAATCAAAACTCTCTTTTGAAGCGACGACGCTTGCTCCTTTTCTTTTAAACCTTTGTTTACTTGGATAAATATAAAAATGAAGATCCTGAAATGAGGGGGCAAGTTTTGGGAACACATCCTTCGGCATGAGTAAACCAGTACTCCAGATTAGGAATAGTAAAGTTAAAGACTTCAAAATATTAAAACAGTAGTACAATTGAGTTGAATTGATTAAAAGTATGCTTGCAGCTCTATGATCACATCTTGCATTGCATGCATGCCAGCGTGTTGTTTCCATCTAATTCAATATATTTCTCTTTTCATCTTACACGAGGAACATGTCAAAATAATCACAACACTGCATTTATCTCGAATCTCGATGTGGAAAGTTTTAGGGGATCTTTGAATCACTCATTTTAACTACTTCCCCATGGTATCCATATCTGTTTTAACATTTTGCCTAATTCTTTATTTTTGTTTATGTTACGACATTGAATTGTTTGCAGAAAACCATGCCAACTTTTGTGTTGTTTACTGCAAATATCATTGATTACTAAGTTACTTTACTCTTGACAGAAAATGATGACTTGATTCTGTTATACAATTTTTTGTTAGTGTTTTCTCCATAACAGAAACTGTCATATATGTCTGTATAGGGCATGCATACTTGTTTACCTTGAAACATATTCTTTATGATTGTTACTTGAACTCATAACTTCTTGGCTTCTCCTAATGGTAATTTGTTTTTATTTATTTGCAGTAAAATCTTTTGGAACAGAAGGACGAAGAAAAGATGCTCCCCAAGTTTCACCTAGTGAAAGAATTTATGATTTCATATACTTCAGAGGCAGTAACATCAAGGCATGTTTTATTTTCTTCAACTCTCACATGCTCTTATAACTTGGAGTACTTACTTGTATGAACTTGAGCAGGTCTTTTGTATAGTTGTAGAGATTCTAGAATCTTTCAAACTATTGGAACCTTTTGTTTGCTTAATTGTCTCTTGATCTGCGCGCCACTAATGATACTAGCAATGTAACAAGAGTACATTAATTATTATGAACTCAGAATCTCTTTTGCTCCAGTATCTCATTCAGATTTTTTTCTTGAGAAGCAGGTTTCCCAATAGAGTGCGAGATGAAAATGGTCTAGGTTTATAGGAGCCATTAATTGTTTCCATTTGTAACCTAGACTTACTTTCCAGCAAGGAAAGCTGGAAGAAATGCTGATAAAATTTTGGTTTTTTCCTTTAAAAAATAAAATTTACATAGAGATGATAATCTGGAACTTATGTATACCGTCAATGACATTTCTATACCAGAACAAAGCAAATATAAATACCCCTGACATGATTGGTCTTTCTTTTCTCTTGGTGTAGTTCGATGAGAGCTTCGTTGGATGATTTCTGGGCAACAATACATTTCTTTTATTTTGAGTTGGTTAAAATTAATGACAATGAAAGGCATGAATCATTTGGAAGCATGAGCCAACAACCGGCTATTAAGTTGCAATAGAAGATAAGCTGAACTCCAAAAATTTCCATAGAGTCTTCACCCTATGACAAAAAATTGTTGTCTTGTTTTAGGAACAAATATATGTTTACTTAAATACTTCATGTTTCTACTTCCTTTTTGGCTTCAGAATCATTCTCTTTTGCTCATTGAGAACTTACACGTATATGTGCATACCACATCCAATTTTCTTATGATTAGTTTGAACTCTTTCATGTTGCGCATTGGGATTGCTCACCTGGGGCATCACTGGTTTGATATGGATCACCTATTTTACATGGTGAAATGATGTGCATGTGGTGATTCCCCATACCTTTCCAACATGGTATGAAGATTATCTTCAATCTTCATATTTTTCTTTGGCCAAATATAGATTACAACTTTAGCCTCAAGAGACGTTGTTCAATGGATATTTTCTATAGTTTCGTTTTACAATGATGAAGTAATCTTATTAGAATAACTCTGGCCAGTTATTAATTGGGTCGATACTTGAATGTGCATCATTTGTACATGTACAATACGATACATGGATTTTTTTTTTTTATTGTCATCTTTGCTTTCTTATAAATTTTATGCAAAACAATCTCATAATATACTGTTTTGTCTTAAAAATAATTTAGGTTCTTATACAAGGATGTGCTTGCTTGTGCATGTATTGTACAATTTTGCCTTTTAAAATCTGCACATAATAAACTCATAATACACCGTTTGTCTTAAAAATACACTCATCACTGGTTTGATATAGATAACCTCTTTTTATATGGGTGACATGGTATGGTGTAATCTGTCCCTATATTTTCCTATATGGTTGGCACGGTGATGGGATTTTTCATTTTATGACGTTCCCTCTCTTAATCATGATTCCTTTTGATTGTTTTGTTTTACAGGATCTTCAGGTTCTAGCTACCCCATCTTCTCAGTGTACATCAGCTTTACCCGATGATCCTGCAATCATACAGGTTGGACTATCTAAGATTACTATGATTATATTCGTTACTAGATATTTTGCATGGGCTCATCTGTGCTATTTAATTTCCTTTCCAGCCACGTCACCCTTTACCACCTGCACCTATCAGTTTGGCATCTCGCACTGCCAGTCAGGCGACAGCTCCTAGTTATGATGCCCAATCAGGACTCCAAACTCCAACCTTCCAAGGGAATCTGCCTCAAAACAGGTCCTCCGAGGTTTCTGTTCCATTCGCTTTCGTGGCTTCTGCTCCACCACCTGTATCTGACATGCCAAATAATCAGTCTGGATTTTCCCGGCTCCCAGGAGAAACATCTTTTTTTCAGCAGCAACCTTTCCCCCCATTGCCACAAGGTTTGCTGTCAATTAATCCTATTCAGCGACCAGTGCGACGTCCCAGTATGAATGCACCCTTGGCTGGAAGTTCATTAAATGTTACTGAGGCCCCACGCCCACTCCTGCGACCTGTTTTTACAGGTTCCTTGACTTCCCTTCCCACTGTGCCTCCACCGTCATCCATGCAATCCAGTAATATACTGCTTCTTACATCACTTTTGTTTTCTTTCTAATGCAACCCTCAATTCAATATAAAATAAGGCTTGTGGTGTCCTTCCTACAGGAATGGTGAATCCTAGTTCACAAACAGTGTCTTCTTCAGCTTCCAGTTCTAATGTGAATCCTGTTGTACCTCCAGATACTCCGAAAGGCCAATCTTTGCTCGGTCCTGCTCCTTTTCCAATTTTTTCCAAGTCTGTTTTAAGCACTGAGGGTACGTCCCGTGCTTCTCATGGCAAGACAGCAATCACGTCTCGTGCAAGCATGCATAAAAATTCACAACTAGGGTTCGTGGAGTCATCTTCATCTTTGGAGGAAGGAAATGATGACTTAAAGACCATTTCTAAATCAACCTTTGATCCTCAGCCATCGGATTCTGATGATTCTGAAGACGCAGCATCTCAACTGCTAGAACCAGTCACCCTAAAGGTATAACTTCAAATCATTGACAGTGATATTGGGTTTCTTGTCTCATCAGTACCATTTGGGCTCAATTAAAATGCTTAATACATGACCACCTATGAGTCAACACTTCTACTTATTATCTCTAAAACAGTATTCCTTTGTCCCAAACTGAACGACTTTCCTATTGAAAATGAATAGGAAAGTGGACATACAATTTGGGATGGATAGAGTGGTAGTTATGTTGATTTACATTTTGGAATTCACAATTGACGTTACAACAATGAAAACTTCTGTTTTGGTGATGAGGGAAATCTTTTGAAAATTGTGTACCATATAAGGCCTAGTCTTTATTTAGCATTGTGTAGTTTCATGATTGGAATGTGCAAGGAATGTGCCTGTTTTTTGAAACCTTAACACCACGAACCAGACATAAAGCAGGAATCCATTGGATAGAAGCAGAGTTAATTTGAGTATCTGTTGCATCATTTCCTCATTTAATTGATCTCCTTCCTCGTCATTTTAAGTTTTCATAGTCATCCTAATATTTTGTATAACCATTTTGACATGTACTTGTCATCACTGTTGGTCTGCAATTCACATGTACTGCTTGTTCTGTTTTTGCTTCTAGTTGCATGAACCGTCTTCATCGTCTCGCTATGCTAACAGGCTCCATGTACAGTATCAACGAGATGCGGTAGTTCTCTGCTTTTATATTCAATTTCTGTTTCTCAATGAAGATTTTGGCTGTTTTGGTTTCTATTGATTTCTTTTACGTGTTCTCTATTTGTTCAAATACATCAGAGAAATAGAGGTCGTGCACAGGGAAGGGGTCGAGGAAATCCGGTAATCAGTCACGTCCCTTTATTCCCAGCTTCTTTATGCTTTGTCTCACATATTTTACCTCAACCTTTTCTTCCCTCCCTCCAACAATTTCCATGTGATTGAGAGCTAAAAACAGAAGCTGTTTGCTGGGGGTGGGGGTGATTTGGATATTGGATATTTTTGCTGCACAAGAGTTTGTCTGTCAATAAATTAATTGGATATTTTTGCTGCACAAGAGTTTGTCTGTCAATAAAAGTAGCAGATGTCTGATCTGAATTGGTTGAACAATGCATACAAAACAGCGGACAGAAACCCAGAGAAACAAAAGTAGTCTTCTATTCCTCCTCTTTGCTTTCTTTCTAGCCAGGTGACATCAAAAGTAGTTGCAGTACACACACACACACACACACACTAATCCCATTCCTTTCCCCCTTTTCCTCTGCCCATATATACGTTACGATTGAATAAACTAGGGCATAATTCTCCACCACTTCCGCCTTTTCAACCGAGTCCTCCAGAAGAAGAATAATTTATATGACAAAGCATCACAAATTGGTTGCAAATAAAAGATAACTGATGTGCTTAAGAACTGAAACCCTGCATTCTCCCACTTTTCACAGTATATACCAAAAAATTTGCTGTGTCCATTATGGTAGATATTTATCACAAAATATGCACGCGCACATATATCAGCTTTCTTTATACTCGTCATTGTATTTTTATAGTTGTCATTGAGGTCTGTAATAAATGTGTTTATTCTTTGTATGTAGGTTTCATCTTCAGCAACCAGGTTTACTGAGGATTTTGACTTCGAAGCAATGAATCAAAAGTTCAACAAAGAGGAGCTTTGGGGTCTTTTTGGTAAAAGTAAACTAGCTGAAGCCCAAGATAAGGAAGGAGTGGATATGGATGGTGACACAAGCAGTGATGAACAAGTCAAAGCTGGAGATGGGTGCCCAAAGCTTGATCAGGTGGTGAGGCAGTTTTATGTGATCATAAGAATAAGTTGTGTTTATAGATGAGATGAAATTTGGAAGGGTTTTTCGTTTGAATTTTTCTTTGAAATCGTAAAAATAAATTGTTGTGAGAGAAGAGTTGAGACCTAAAGTGCAAATTTTGTGCAGGTGGTTGTGCAAATATTGTCCGAATACTTTCTTCAACTCTTGGACTGACTAGATTGTTGTTCCCATACGCAGCCTGTTTACTGTAAGGATGACTTCTTCGATTCATTTTCCTGCCATTCCCTCGGTGCTGAGTCTGGAAGAGGGAAGATAAAGTTGTCCGAACAAAGGAAGATTGATGCGGAGGTAGGTAATTCACATTTTTTCTTTTTACTTTCCAGTATCTTCTTTCTTTTGGTTATTTGAAATGTTTACATTGGTGGGTGTTTCAGACATTTGGCCAGATTCCAAAACATCGATATCGGGGAATTCTGGGACCTCAAAGGGGAGGCAGTTCTAGGGGCTCCTATCGGGGAAGAGGAGCTGGTAATGCAGGAAGAGGTCACACGCCAACATACTGGAACTGTGTGGCCTAGAAATAAAATTGAGGTGGTATGCAGTAGGCAGCTCTGTTGTATGAACTTTTTATAGTTTTATTCTCTTTTTATGTCGTTAATGTTGTTTGTAACAAATATAGCAATAGTTATCATATTGATATTAAAACTCAGTAACAAGTGTCTAAAGGTATCCATAGATGGCCAACATATATAAGGTCAAAGACTTAATATTACATGTAGTTAATTATTATGTTAAATATTATCAAAGTAAAATTAGAAAATTGTTCCGAAAAAAAGTTTATGTTATTACTTAAAATTTCACCGTGTTGAATAGATCTAGCAAAGCATTGATGACGTGCATTCATCAAGATCAGTAAGATAACATGATCAAAGCTGCTACAGTGTGATCTATCACTATCGTAAGTTGTATGGGTTGGGCAGGTTTTAAACAGATGATGCAGAATTCCAGTACTTGTGTTTGCTTTCTAGGCGGTTTAGATATGAATTACGGAGAAAATCTAAGAGGCTCATAAGATCAGGAACTTTAATACTTCCATGGTGTGATTATTGCACACTGTTTTAAGGCTCAACAACACTATAGTCACACTGTTTTAAGGCTCAACAACACTATTTGGTTGCAAAATATGATTGCTTATAGGGTAAATGGATATGCAGTTAAGTATGTTTCTGTGTTTCTTGAAGGTGAGGTGTGGATCTAATTTTTGGCTCAACTCAGGAACATCCTCATGCAGTGCAACCTTTGTGAGTTCTGTTCTTTCTGTTCCAATTTAAGCCCTTTTCTCTCTCTAGTTTTGTTTTTGGGGTGTACATATCTAGTTGACCATTCTTCCATTTCCATGATCAAGAAATCTATTCTATGGTTTCCAAAGAGGAAGATGAAAAACACTGCTTTAACTTCGAGCCCTAGCTATTGTATCTCCCCTTCGTATCATTTTCTTCTATGATCAATTTTGATTTTCATTGGCATGATCTTCTGAAAGAGGAAAATAGAGTACCATTTCTATAGAAATCATCTCATTGAAGAGATGAAATATAATCAAGGTATATTTTTTTTTTATTCGAGGTTGAATCGATCAGAAGGCAAAAAATTAGGATACATTCTAAAAATATTTAAACTTTGCTTCTTTCACTGTGCATGCAAATGGTAGATCATGAATTAGTAACTTCATTTTAAAAGGCTAATCGCACATGTTGATTATGGCCATATGTGTTTAACGACTTCATTGAATTATGGGGAGAATATAGTGACCAAATCGTTGGCAGATATTGTACATTGACTTAAGGTGTAAAGTACAACTCAAAACTATGATTAAAAAGTCCTCGAAAATGTTTTTAGATGGCCTTTCTTGGGAATGAAGCAGCTAGTGTAGTTTTTACTAACACGCGTTTATTACGGATTGAAAATGATTTTGAAACCCTCTTTTGATTTGGGTTTATCTTGGACGTAAAGGATTTCTAGAAACAGTCCCTTCGTAACAAGATCCTTAAAAAAGAAGAGGAAATTGGCCATTTAATTTTAGATAATGTGTAGATATAACTTGGGATTTTTTTCGGATGAGAAATTTCATGATGAAGACTATCTTCGTACTTTCCTTTGAACATTTAGATTGTGAATCAGAATTCTTCACTTCATAATAAGAATTCATTTGGAATGAATATTTTTGTCTTCCTAAATTCTCTATGCCTGGGGGGTTTTGTGCAAAATTGGAAAAGAACTATTCGAAAGTTGAGTCAGGCTCATTATTTGCGGCCGAGCATTCTTCACCTCAATTGTGTGTGGAATGTTACAAGAACTGAGATATGTTATCTTGGACCACGGCTCCTATGCTGAACATGTTTGGTGCGGACTGTGCGGGACAAGCTGAGGGCCGTTGGATTATGTACTTTTAATCTAACGGCTGTATTAAAACAGGGGGTATTTTAGGGATAAACGTTGAGAGTTCTTTTTTTTGAACATCTGTTCACAGATATGAACAGGTGTTCACCGAACATGAACATCTGTTCACCGAACAAGAACAACTGTTCACCGAACATGAATATTTGTTCACCGAACATGAACATCTGTTCACCCAACATGAACAGGTATTCACCGAACACGAATATTTGTTCACCGAACATGAACATCTGTTCACCCAACATGAACAGGTATTCACCGAACACGAACATCTGTTCACCCAACATGAACATCTGTTCACCGAACATGAACAGGTGTTCACACCTTTTTACTTTTCAGCCGCAATTTTTCTCTCTCCTCGGTAACCCACCTTTTTGACTTTTCAGCGCCGCAACTTTTCTCTCTCCTCTAATAAAATTACATATGTACCATTTTAACCCTCTTTTAAATCATAGCCATTGATCCAAGATAAAAATAAAATCAACGGCTCCTAGTGTGTTCCGCACGTGCGAATTTTTAAGCGTTCCGCACAGGAACCGGACTGCCCAACTTGCAGTTTGTGGTTGTTAGAAGTTCTAGAATCATCTCTTTCTTTTTCTCTGACATAGTAACTCATAATTATCTCTTAGCTTAGGGTTCCCAGGGCCAATGGTCCACCAGTTCATCGTACTTCTGGAGCTCACATTATTAAACAATTTTGAAGATTCAGTAGGATTCATAATGGGAAATATTGACTCTATTTGGATAAGGTTTAAGTTTGGATTTGTAATAGGTTTGGTCTCATTTTTTGTAGGAAAATATAAATTTTGACCTTTAAAATTAGGCGGGAAAAATTCAAATTCAAATTTTTTCGTTCAAGTATTTGTTTGAAATCTAAATTTTTGAAAGGAAATTATTGTATTTGAATTTTTCCCGCCAATTTTCTTTTAAAGATTTCAATTTCAACTGATATTTGAACGGAAAAAATTTGAATTTGAATTTCTCCCGCTCAATTGTAGAGGATAAAATTTATATATTCCCACCAAAAGTAAGATCAAACCAATCCCAAATCAAAACTTAAACCTTATCCAAATACAGTCACGACTACAAAGCGATTAGAGTTTTATTTATTTATTGAAACTACAATTAGTTTCGAACGAGGCATTAGTTTGATGGTTCAAACTTCGCTTTCGCTATTTTTTTTAATAATAAAAATTTTAAAAGAACAATTATTTTGATTTAGAGTAAGAATGTACCTAATATTTTACTTATTAAACATCTCATTTTATTTTCTTTTAAAATAAAAATAAACATTTATTTTATTTTGGCAAGAGACAGAAAAGACAATCAATAAAAAAATTCTTGTAATAATTATTTGGAAAATAACTAATGCTCTCTTTTTAGTTTTCACAAAATATCATTCAAAGTCTTAAAGAGGAAGATGCATTTAAAGTTGATATAATGCGATTATCGAGTATTAAATTATATAGGATTCACTTTTTATTTCCACAATCGAAATATCCCAAAAAAAGATTAATCGAATCATCATGAGTTTGAATCATAAAGTACAACAATTAGATTCATACTAAAATAATTTATGACTAATTTTTTTTGTTATAGATGGTGAACTTTTGTCGATCAAGCCCATCCATTATAAGGCCCGGATTTCATCACATTCTTCTAATTTCTGGTGATGAATCAGTCAGCTTAGATGATAATAATAGTGGATTTTGCTCATTGTTTCTACGATACTACCTCTCGAGCTTTGCCCTAATTAATTGATTTTATTCTAATAGACAACTCTAAGCGAACAAAATTATCTTCTTCCCTCATCCATGGCTTTTTATTAACAATAATGATATCATTGCCAAAACAATATGATACATTAGTGACATTTGCGAAAAAGGAAATTTTATTACGCAAAGCAGGCGCATATGCTTTTAATGGCTGATTTTTTTTCGAGCCAGCCAACACCGCAGGAAGAAAAGTCTAAATAAAAAGGCAATATTGCACATTTGACCTTGCTGGTGCTGAGCTGTCCAATAAAAAAATCTCCAAAGTAAACAATTAGTTTCCCATTTGTCCACAGCTTTGCCCTCTATAATTTAAAAAAAAAAAAACTAATTTAAGTTGTGCAACAAAAGGGTGATTTACTAACTAATCCAAACAAGGTCCAAGGGGCAAAAAAATATCTCATAGAACGCAGTCCATCGTCAGCAATGACGATATGAAGAATCGGTGGCAGTAACGTTATTACTGCTTCTTCTCGGAGCTGATCTTGAACTGGACCCACACCCACTGTCTCGTGCCCTCTTCTTCACCGTCGGATCGTTCTTCTCCACCATTTTTGCTAAATCTCCACCGAACATCTCCACAAATGTCTTCTGCAGATCCTCTTCTTCACCTTCGTGACCACCAATAAAAACCCATCTCCACAAATGTCTTCTGCAGAAACAGCTTAACAAGACTCTCAATCCACAGCTTTACCACCCCGCGGAGGATCTCCAGCAGCCGTGATTTTTTTTTTTTTTTTGCCCAGCAATTGGAAAAAATGGTACGTGCCCGCGGGCCCAATGCGGTGAGGATTTGGGCTTCAATATTATGGATCCGTAAAATTCAGTCCAGGCCCGCCCCGCCCCGCCCCGTTTTACCTTGAGCCCGCCCGCCCGCCCCGGCCCGAAACAGACCGGACCGGCCCGTTTCACAGTACTAATTGTGAGATTGAGCAAGATGAAGT
>JAOWBF010223947.1:0-14175 GCA_028566175.1 Vinca major
GCTTATTTTAGTTAGTTTAGTGGTTATTTTATTCCTATCCTATAGAGCCTACTTATTCACCGCTAGTTACTATCTCTCACACCTCTTCTAGTGCTAGCATTTTGGCCGCCTAAGTAAGTATATTAGTGAGTAGCTAGTCCCGCCCACACTATTAAGAAGTTCTAGAATTATATTATTATAGTGTATAAAGAGTATGGGAGTTTATATAACTTAATAGTTACTAATAGAAGTTAATAGCTTATAATAGTAGCTTAAAAGTCTATACTCCTAATAATCTTCTAAGTTAATATTCCTAGTAATTCTTATTTACTATGAGGTAGGATAAAGTTAAATAGATTAGGAGCCCTTTAGTAGATTACCTTAATTATGTTAGAAATTATGGGATATAAGTCTTAGAAACTTCCTATTAGAATGAAATAGATTATTTATTGTTTATTCTCTATTATGAGGAGAGTCTTCTTAATATTATAGCTATTTATCTGCGTGACTATTCTCTTCTAAAGTCTATATAGTAACTTGGTTAGCTATATACTATCTTGATATTATAGATATATCTATTTACTAATACTTATCTTCTTCTATAAATATGGTAGTATTGAAGGGCGTCCTAAACTCTCTTATAACTTGGTTAATATATAATCTAATATAGATATTTGGCTAAGACTTTATATTTATGAAAAACTCTAACTTCTTAGTCCCTTTTACTACTCTTTTTAGAAGCTCTAGTAGGATATCATCCCTATTATTATTCTTAGCTTTAACCTACTATTAACCTATATTCATACTTAGCCTAGGTATTATAGACCTGCTTCATAATTAGTAGGTATTATAAGTTAAGTCTACTACTATACTATAGAGCTTCTAGAATGCTACCTTAGCGCCCTTAATATGGTCTTTTATAATAAGAAGGTCATATTTACTTATCTCCTTTATAAGAACTATAGTATTGCTTTTAGTAATTATAGTATATACTTTAATAGTTATATTAACTATACTCTAACTAGCTCTATACCTTACTATTATAGTAGTAAAAAACTAGGGGAAGATGTGAGACTTATAGAGCTAGAGATAGAGGAGTAAAGGTATAATAATTAATAGCTAGGTATGCTCCTATTATAAGTAGGAGTTAATATGGTTCTGAGGGGACTATACTTATGCCTAATCTAGAGGAAAGGGGAAACTCTATAGCTCCTTAATAAACTCTATTTAAGCCTTTTCTATTAAGATGGTGGAGAATAGTAGTTTTTAGGCTTCCTTAGAAATGCCCTAGTACTTAGAATATATAATATTAGCTAGCCTAGTAGAAATAATATTAAGGGATGGTAAGATAAGTATTAATATAATTAGCTCTAGCTTTATACTAAGGGTAGTAAGGGCCTTTATCCTAATAGATTTATTCTAGAAGTGCCTATTTCTAATTAATATAGTTATAAAGTGGAATCTACCTTTTATAGTAGTATTATAGTCTAGGTTACTACGTGTACTTTTATTAATAATATAAGACTAATAGGATAGGTTAGTAGATAGACCTATAAATCTAGAATTTAACTACTATTAAACTATATTACTAATAAAACCAAGTATTGGTATATAGATATTTACTATTTTAGTACTAACTTAGAGATATATTCCCTAGTCTAATTACTAGAATTTATAGGAAATTAATTTGATAATATTAGAGAATTAGCTACTATGGGGTCTAAGTATAATTAGAAATATATTTATCTATCGCGTCTATTCCTATTTTAATAGTCTATATAAATTAAGGTAAATTCCTATAAGTGATTAGTATATGTTATGGTAGAGGCTAAACCTATTAATAAATAGTATACTAGGAAGACAAAGATATTTCATATTAATAAATATCTTAATAATTTCTTTATGGCTATATTCTATTAGCTTAAGCTTACTATGAATTAGGCTGGAGAATTTTAAAGGCTAGAGAGTCTAGTCTTAGATATTAATAATATTATAGATGATAAATTACTTATTCTATAATACTATCTACTAAGCTCTACTATTAAAGTCCTAGTTAATAAAGTACTCTAAGTTAGGGAGGATCTTTATAAGATGACTTTCTAAGATGAAAAAATCTTCTTTCTCTATTAAGAATAACTCTCTCTAATTATATAGTAGGTAGAATATCTTTAGCCTATTCTAGATTACCTATAGAAGATTTCCTAGTCTAGATAGACTACTTAGAGGTTAAATAAGTAGGATGATTTTATTATGATTTAGTGATACTAAGTAATAATCTTATCTAACTATAAGATAGTGGCTAAGGTAGAAGGCTAAACTTATATAATAGGTATAACTTAAATTATCACATATATAGTAGATAATATCTAAAGGAAATATGGGTTATCTATTAGGGTATCTAGGGAATTTACTATTTATCATCCTTATAGACGTGAGCTATGATATTAACTCCTAAATCTTATAGGGCTTATTAATAAAATATCTAAGCCCTTAATATAGGGAAGCCTTAAATTTAGGGGATAAGAGAATAGTAGAAGTAATTAACCTAGGGTTAAAAAAGATAACCTCTCTTATTACTAAGTTAGTTAAACTACTTTACTTCCCTATATTAATACTAATTTAACTCATCCTTATCTTCATTAGAGGAAGGGAAGCCTAAAGATTATTATAGAGAGTATTAAGTTACTATGGTAGTCTTTTTAGTGGCTCTAGGTCTACTAAGCTATTAAAGATCTAAAGAAGCTCTATATAGCCCTTATAAGAAATGCTATAGTTATAGAAGAAGATGCTAAGGGTAATAGCTATCTAGTCTACCTCTAGGTCCTTAGTAATATAAGGAATTTTAACTAATTTATCTTAGTTATTAATGGTAGATAGTTATTAAGAGCTTAATAGTAGAGGTACTATTAGTAGTAGTATACTATCTAATACCTCTTAGTTAAGAGGAGGAAATATAGTAGAGCTTAGAGTAATAGTTATAGATAAAGACTAGCTTTAGTATCTAGCCTAGGAGTATAGGATTAGTAGTATAGTTAAGCTTTAATATGATAAAAAGATTTAATAGACTTAAGGTATAGGTTAACTATGATCCTAGGCCTAAGAGTAGTATATAAGGGGGCCTAAAGGTAGTACTAGAAGCTAGCTATAGTCCTAGACCTATAGATGGTAGGCTAAGTAGTAGATAGAATTAGATTAGAATACTAATAATAACTCTAGGTATGTGGGTAGTAAGCTAGAAGGTAGCTAATACTAGATAAAAAGTTAGCTATACTAGGGGGCCTAGGGGTAGTATACTATAGGGAGGCTAGGGTAGGGTAGGAAGCTAACTATAGTTCTAGGCCTAGGGGTAGTAAGCTAGGAGGTTACTAGTAATAGAATAGGAATCTAGTTATAATTTTAGACCTAATAGAGGGTAAGACTAGATAGTAGGGACTAGTAGATTATATAGTAACTAGTATAGTATATCTATAGAGTCTATAAGAATATTAAGATGGTATACTAGTAAATAAATAATAGAATAAATATAAGATATTTATAAATATCTTAAGGCTATATTATAGTAGTGTATTATAGTATATATATAAAAGTTAGGTAGTAGTAGCATATTACATCCTTGAATATTAGGCTAGAGTATCTAGGAAAAAATAGTAATAGCATAGTAGGGCGCATCTATAAAAGCTAAGAGGTAATAGCATATTAATAGGAGTTAGTAAACCTATAGTATAGTATAACTAGGGAGAGGTAAATAATAGTAGTATATATAAAAAGCTAGAGTAGTATAATAGGGCGCATCTATAAAAGCTAAGAGGTAATAGTATATTAATAGAAGTTAGTAAACCTATAGTATAGTATAACTAGGGAGAGGTAAATAATAATAGCATATATAGAAAGCTAGGATAGCATAGTATAGTATATATAGAAAGCTAAATAATAGTAGTATATATAGAAAGCTAGGGTAGTATAGTATAGCATATATAGAAAGCTAGGATAGTATAGTATAGTATATATAGAAAGCTAGGGCAGCATAGTATAGCATATATAGAAAGCTAAAGTAGTATAGTATATAATTAATAATTAAAGTAGCGTGATAAGCTTATTCTAATAGTATAATATTTTAAGTCAGCATAGTATGTAAGTACTCTAGTAGTACTAGAATAGATTAAAATAATAGGAAGATATATAGAAAGTAGAGAATAATATTACTTACTAGGCTTAGGTCTATAATAGCCCTAGTAGAATACTCTAGTATATTATTATTAAATAGAACTTCTTCATCCTTAAGGACTAGGCTATTATTAGAAATATCTATATTAATATCCTCCTCATCTTCTAGCTCCTCTATATCCTTAATATTAACTTTAATATTACCACTCTTAATTACCTAGAGTAGACTTTCAGTCACTACATCTAATATTTCATATTTAGAGAAAGGGAAGTTATTTATATTATTTATAATAGGTAGGTCCTAATCCTACTATTCTATTATCTACTTAATACTATAAACTATATATATATCCCTAGGGATATCTAACTCTTCTAGCTCTAGTTTATAGTAAGCCCTAGTAGTAATAGCTTATATAGATTATAAAGATCTTAGTATAGTAAGTATCTAATATCTTTTTAGTTTTAATTTATTATAGGGACTAGGGTTAGTATTCTAGTCTTAGGTACTAAGTTAAATCATCCTATATACTATAATAGCTAATAGAAATATATATTAGAATAATTAATAAACTTAATATGGTAAGGAAGCTCACGCGACTTTAATATTATCTTAGTAATAGGGTAGTACTTACTAGGTGTTCTAAATATCTAGGTATATATATTAAGAAGAAATAGGAGTAGGATTATAATTAGGTTTAGTAGGGTACTATAGTATAGGAATTATATTAGGTAACTTAGTAAGTATATATAGATAATATCTACTACTACTTTACTTACCTAACCTCTCCCCCTAAAACCTATAATATAATAACTCTACCTTATCACCACTATAAGCTCTCTCTTTCCTCTCCTCTATTCTTCTCTATCCCTTAACATCACTATATCTCCTTATTAATTAGACTTAATTAGCCTAGCTAGGATTCCTTAGCATCTATAGCTCTTACTAGCCCTATTCTATAGAATCTACTACTTTAAGCCTCTATTTTATTAAGGACTCTAGCTCTTTAGACCCTCCTCTCTAAGCTATCCTTAACCTATTACCTACTTAGACTTAATAACTCTTACCCTTTAGATCTATATTCTAGATTTTCTCTTAACTAGCTACTAACTACTAGTATAGCCTCATAGGTAGCCCTACTCTTTACTAGCTATATAGAGTTAACCTTATAGATAGCCCTACTCTTTACTAGCTATATAGAGTTAACCTTATAGATAGCCCTACTCTTTACTAGCTATATAGAGTTAACCTTATAGATAGCCCTACTCTTTACTAGCTATATAGAGTTGACCTTATAGATAGCCCTACTCTTTACTAGCTATATAGAGTTAACCTTATAGGCGGCCCTACTCTTTACTAGCTATATAGAGTTAACCTTATAGGTAACCCTACTCTTTACTAGCTATATAGAGTTAATCTTATAGGTAACCCTACTCTTTACTAGCTATATAGAGTTGACCTTATAGGCAACCCTACTCTTTACTAGTTATATAGAGTTAACCTTATAGGCGGCCCTACTCTTTACTAGCTATATAGAGTTAACCTTATAGGCAGCCCTACTCTTTACTAGCTATATAGAGTTAACCTTATAGACGGCCCTACTCTTTACTAGCTATATAGAGTTAACCTTATAGATAGCCCTCTATAGCACTAGCACTATAGGAGTACTCCTATAGTAAAGTTTCTACGCCTAACCTTCTATAGGCTTACATTTATAGTTACCTCTATAAGTATACTATACTAAGAAATTCTTTTAATTTCCCCTCCCTAGGCTTCTACCTTTAGATTTAACCTAGCCTATTACTAGGATATAAGTTAGAATATTATTATTAATAAAGGTGCTATAGAAGGCTAGTAGTAGTATATCCCACCCTTATTATAATAGTAAGGTAGATTAATATAGTAAGCCTACTAGATCTTAAAAGACATAGCCTTTAGTAGAACTATTTATTCTAGAAGAATTAAGTAATATACCCTACTATCCTAAGGTAACTATATCATAGTCTATAAGGCCTATATAACCTATAAAGGCGCCATAGCCTATAATAGCCTCCTAGTATATAAGACTAATATAGCTACTTAAGCGCGGCCGCGTCTAACCTTTTATATTAACTAATTTAGAAGATAAAAGTAGCCTATACTAGGATAGTATTATATAGGTAACCTAAGAAGGTAACTAATTTAAAGATAACTAATTTAGAGATAACCAGTTATAAGATGACTAATTTAAAGGTAACTAATTTAATCCCTAGCCCTAGTAGCATATTTATATAAGTAATTTACCTTCTATCTCCCCTAATTCTTAGGCTAGTTAAGATGGATCCACTACTTTAGTAAGCTTATTATACTTCCCCCTTATGCTTTAGTATACCTAATATTAATATAATAGTAGGAGAATTTAAATAGAGATTTCTTCTCTATTAAATATAGAAATATTACCTATATTATCCTAAAGAAGATAAAGTTATAGCCTATAATAGTTCCTATAGAGCTTCTTAAGGATCTTAAAGACTTATATCATTAGTATACCCTAGTACTATTCTATAATTCCTCCTATAAGGATATAATTAAGATAATCTTTCTAGAGCCTATAAGCACTAATCTTAAGAAGGAGGCTAAGAAGTATTACTATAATAATGCCTCTAATTAGAAGTATTAGGTAATTAGTTATAATACTCCTATAAAGAAGTAATATATAGGGGGTACCCGCCTCTATATTTATAGCTTAATCTACTAAGAAAAGGAGTAATCTAAGTTAGGAGATTCTATCTTAGAGTAGATAAAGACTATAAAAGAGCTTATAGCTATATTTAGTAGATGGTTTTCTACTACTAACTTTGCTGAATATTTTAACTTTATTAAGAAATATATTAACCTTAAGGCCTTAATTAAGCTAAGCCTAGATATTATATATTACTTAAAGTATAAGTTTAAAATTAAGCTCATGATTATTTCCTTATATACCCTTACTAATATACTTATAGATATCTACTCTAATTTCTGCGCGCGTGTTAAGTTAAACTTAGACTAGTATAATAATAGCTCTATCCTACCTAACTCTAAATTCTTAGATAAAGGCCTCTTAGACTACTATAATAAGATAGCTCTATCTAACTATTAGTAGAGTATTTAACCTAAGATATTTATGCTCTATAAGAGGAGCCTTACTAATAAGGATGAGTCTAATTCTAAGTAAACTCCTAGCCTCCTCCCTAATAATAACCCTAATATTATCTTCTTTACCTCTAATAATAAAGAGTAAAAGTTTAACCTTTCTCCTACCTTTCTATAGTCCTTCTATCATCTACTCTACTATAGTTATAGTATTTAGTTATATATCTATAGCCTTACTCTATACTAGCTATTACTTTATTACCATGCCTATATCTTAATATGGGCTCTTCTCTTATAGTGCTAGATATTTCCCTATAGAACCTTTCCTCCCTTACTTTCTTTTAGGGTGAGTATATTACTTACTTAACTTTTAGGTCTCTTTCTTATCTACCCTCTTTAGCGCACCCTACTAGTATAATATAGGTAGGTGCTTTTTACTATCTTAATACCCTTACTTTATTATAGGTAGAATAGCTAGCTAGCTTTATAGACTTATAGATATATAGGTTTAGCATTATAAGATAATATAGTATAAGGGAAGGATATGCTAAGTAATTAGGTTTAGCATATATACTAAGCTAGTATTAATAGTCTCTTACCTAGAATAGTAATATAAGAAATAGTTAAAATAAATATCTACTAAGTCCTTTAAAATTACTACTAGGGATTCTTCTAAGATTACTTTCTTATAAAGTATAATATAGTATAATAGTTAAGTGCTATACTACTATTTCTAATTAAATAGTATGCTAAGTCTATTTTAAGACTAAATATACTTAAGGCTTAGTTAGTATATTTTTTAACAGATTAATATAGAGCTTATATAGAAGATACCCTTTTAACTAATATTAAAGAAGAGAATATATTAAGGAATTAAGAGAGCTCAGGATTAATATTCTATTAATAGACTTTCATTTATAATAATATTATAAGACTAATATAAAAATGATACCTATCCTTATTAATAGTTATTAATTTGGCAAGTACATTAAACAAGTCCCTAAATTTTAAAATAGGGTTAAACTACTTTTCGCGTAAGTGATTATCTAATGCTCTATTACAAGATCATTGAACTCCCCCCCCTCCGCAGTAAGGCAGGTCTACTCCCGTCACCCACCCGACCTCACCAAGGAACCAAAACACTCGCTCGCCGCCGCCGCCGCCGCAGCCCCAGCCACGGCCCCAACAACACGACAGACATGGGTGCCTCATCACCTTCTCCCGACCAGCCAGCCCGGCCGCCGCAACGACACGAAACAAAAGTTCCGCTTGCGCAGCCACGACAAAGCGTAAGCGCGAGCATGGAGGACGGAAGTGGAGTAGAGAAGAAGCTGGCGGGCCTATCCTCAATCACGCACCTGACGCCAGAAATCCTGCGGCGCGTCTGCCAACAACAACATCAGCTTCCTACTCCTACTCACGCCTGAGCCAACGCATCCCACGCCCTACCAGGCCCCCGATGCTGTGGAGCAGGCGGCCACCACCGCGACAAGATTGCGGCTTCGTTCAGTCGAGCCACAAATTGGACAGACAGGTCATCTGGAGAAAACGTCGGGGCCCGCCTAGGACGCCAAAGAGATGAACAACGGTTTTGGCGCATGCTGTCGCTGGAGGCAGACATGTATAAATGGATGGGTACAACAGAGGCGCAGCGACGGCGAGGCCTGCAAAGAAAACCCCCGCGGCGAACGCGCGACTTCAGGCTTTGGTGCTGTTGGAACGGAGATGGGTACACAAGGTTTTCCTTTCCCACGGACCCGTCAGCGCCGCATCCCGTCAAATCGTCAGGCCCGGTCCTGCTCCCGGTCCAGGTCCTACCGCTACCACAACACCCCAGCCTTGTTGATCGCACGAAAGCATGGCCCTGTGGAATCGTCAGGATTTCCAGGCCAAGCTTGATTCGACCGTCCTCACACTCGAGTCCACAGCAGTGGCTGAACTCGCCCCGCTTCGGCGCCAATTTGCCGCAACAGCGCAGCACTCAGACGACGAGTCACTTGACAGCCCGCTGCCGGCGCGCGTGTCTCAATTCATCAAGGTGGCAATGGTACCGCCAAAGGAGCGTTTCCGCGACCGCATTGCTCGCGCACGGTCCATTTCGCGCAAACATGTTGACTCCAAGTTTCCGCTCGATTGCAGCCAAGGCTTCCTGCAGCGAGCGCTCCTCCAACTACGACCAAGTATTCCCTTTGCTCGAAGCCGCCAAAGAGCAGCGCATCAGCCGTGGAAAAGACGCACCTCAACGCGACGAAATTAAATTCGACTTCAAAAACGGTACAGCCAAAACCAAGCTGTGGCAGCCCGTCGACATCGATGCCGCAATCTACTTGATCGACCAGAACGGCAAGCCTAATCTTGTGTCAGGCCACGCGTCTCCCGCCCCAACGTCGATCAAGCCTAACAAACCCAACCCAGAACGTGCCGACGCGGCGCCAGAAGGCAAGAGACGGCGGGTTTCTTCTCCTCCTGGGCGTTTACCTGAGTACGCTCGCGGCGCTCCCGACACGGCCGTACCGGACGAGTTGACGGAAGCCCTACAAGCGAGCCTGATGACGGACGACGAGAACCAAGCCAAATCACCACAGCAAGTTCCCGGCCACAAAAACGAGTCTTCCGGTTCGGAATCATCCGACAAAGAGACGCACGCCAAGCTCATCTTGGGCAAAGGTCGGAAGTAGAGACGCCGGTTTGCCCCCGAACCTACGAAACCAAAAGACGCGCCCCTTTCCCCAAGCACGAGTGACAGGCCTGATGAAGATTCGAAACCAGATCAGCAGACCTGGAATTCCAACCCTGACCTGGAATCCCTCACATTTCTCGCGTCCGGTGTGGCTCAAGGCGAGTCAGACCAGCCACAGCAGCTCTACGACTGTTTGAATCCAGGCTGCATGCTGAACGACCATGTCGTCAATAAGACCTCGAGCCTCTTGACATGCCACGATGGTTCGATTGAAATACTGGACTCGGTCGTCACTAGTGCCACCCCCAAAGTGTTCAGCAAGTCGACTCGACTGGTGTACGATCCCTTCTTCCGCGACACGCATTGGATGCTGCTCCAGCTTGATCTTGAAGCCCAGGGTGTGTCCTTTTTCAACTCAACCTCGATGACTACACTTGCAAAGCTTCCAAACTTCACGTCTTTCGTTCCATCTTGTCGCCTGGGCAATGCAGCCACTGGGCTTTTGTTGAGCGCTCCAGCTTGCAGCAGGAAAACACTGTCGACTGCGGCATCTTTCTTCTCATCTCCCTGGCCTATTCCATGCTCGGCCTCTGTCTGCCGATGCAAGACATGGACATCACCCTGTGGAGAATCACAATGGCTTTGCTCCTGCAAGGCAAGCTGCCTAGCTTCGCACAGGATGACAAGCGGGTTCAGCACCATTGGCATCTCCATTGCCGACACCGAGAATAAAAAGCGCAATGCCGGGACAACTTTGCTCACAGCATATGATCTGGCCAATATCTTCAGAGCTCTCTACGAAAAATGCGCTCCGGATGTCATCCCTCTGGAAGCCGACATCCAAAAGCTGCAAGAAGATGTCAAGGCCCGCAAGCGGACGCTGGAGAGTGAGAAGACTGTTTCGGATTCCATCCAGGAGCTGCGGAGTCAGTTGCGCAAGGCCAAGGCGCGGCGCGACAACCTACAGCAGGTCGTCGACAACGGTGCCCGGATTCGTTGCTACATGGATAAAGTGGCGTAAAAAAGCAAGAAGCGCGTGCAGGAACTTGAAGACGCCGAGGATTAAAAGAACGGGATGTTCATACGCCAGACGTCAATATACCCCGAGGCATCTTTCCACATCGACCTCAGTCGGGCGCATGCGCATATCAATGTGCATCGACAGCCTTTTCTATGATGGCTCTCTGAATTTCGACTATGCCAACATCATCGCATCAATATCTGCTCCCTTTGCGGAGGTCGATTATACAGATATCGATGCTGCTGTACTATCCCGGCGCACACCGACGTATATTGGCAACAATAAATAAGAGAAGGGTTAAATATCAATCTCTACTCAATCTCTCCTCTATTTGCTACTTAGTCCCACCGTCGGCATTTCAATTTTCTGACCCATCCCCCTCCCCAGCATCCTTTCCCCATCGTGCGGCCGCCCGTGAATGAACAATTCCATTCAAAGACGCCCACCGTGTTCCGCCTCGTAGTATGCCAACAACTCGCCCAAGTTGTACATGGCGCGCACCACGGCCTGTTTCTTCTTGTCAAGGGCGGCGTTGACGTCCTTGTGGAACAGGTGGCGCCTGTGGTGCAAATCAAAGCATGCTTTGAAGTTGATGGCGGTGGAGTTGAAGATGTTGACTTCTTCCTCATCATCGTCGGGGACGAAGGTAGTGTTGCCGTTTTTGTCCGAGGTGGCCCAAACAAGGGAGGGGGCGCATGTGGCGGACACGCCAGTGTTGGACATTCCATCTCTTTCTTCTTCTTCAAGCATCGCCACCAGTTCCGGATCAAGATCTTGGCCCAAGACCCGCAGTTCCTCTCGCTTCTGTTGAGCGAGCGTGTTGACGCCGGCATGTTCGCCCGCCTCCTCTCTCTTCGTCTGGCCGAGCATGGCCAGAAGAGAATTATCGGTGGGGACTTTGCCGGCGTGGTTGAGGACGTCGGCGCGGGCGCACGGCTTCACAAGTCAGCAAATGACACTTGGTTGGGTCGCTGGTGGCTGGCGACTAACCTGGTGAACGGGGATCGATTGGAGACGGTGTAGGTGACAACGGCCGTTGTGAGGGCCGTTTTTCTTGCATTGCAGACCAGCGCGAGTGGTTCCCGTGCATTGCGCCATTGTAGAAGAGGGTTGAGTGTTTGGTGGTTGAGTGGTTGATGGTGGAATGGGATGAGATGGAGAAAGAGAAATCAAGCTGTCCTTCAGATGATTTTATATCCCTCCTGCTGCCCCTGAATGAATGGCAGTAAAGCGGCACATATCGGGCTGAAGGAGAACGGGCAAAGGCGGACGCCGCGATGAACGAAGTCGGGGCGGAACCAAAGCGACGGATAAAACACACGGCGACCACTTCCCCGGCAGGGCTTTTTTTCTGATTCTAACTGGAGGTCCTCTGATATTGACTGGACAGGACGTGCCGCGCCTTGTCTGATCCAGTCCGGACCGCCGGCAGTTGTCGCCGGCGCACCCCGTCGCGCACCTCATCGCGCACCTCATCGCGCACCTCATCGCGCACCATGGACGACGCGCTTGGGGCGCTTATTGGTAAGCTCTCACTCGCTCCACGGCCTACTGACCAGACAGTATGCCACGGCAAGCCACTCGTTCCAGACTTACACCCCACGGCGGCAATAAAAGATTGCGAGGAGCCATGGTGTATGCTCATCTCCTGCGCCTTTCCGCACCCGCGACTTGTAATCGCGGCCCAGGACGGATGGTTTCCTGAATCCCCATTGAGAAGGGCGGTCGGCGTCTCCGTGTCTTGGGGTGCAGGAACCTGACCACCCCCTTCGGTCGGGCAGCCCAGGGTTAGGGAGAGCGGAAGCGCATCTTCGCCAATCGCAGCTGTAATCAGAATGACGCATTGGGAGGGTCGGGTACGTCTTCCTCTAGCTTCCGTTAGCTTTGCGTTCTCCAGATCCATACATGCATACGTCAGCGGCGGAGCGATCAGGGTCCAAAGCTAACGGTACCAGGTAGTTTGATAGACCGCTACGCTGGCTCAACGCCAGGGATAGCCCAGCCCGCCCCTCAAAATGAACGTCGCTCTAGTCGTCATCTGCTTGGCCTACCAGCACTACTTCATGCAAACGACAGGCTCTGTAGCCATTCAGCTTCCCGTGAAACACAATCCGAACATGATGCGGCCCCTACTTGAGATTGCGACGGGAGCGCGCTTCTGTTTCGGCCTCTTGGGCATCCGTGCGGCGAGTGGTACAATCTGTCATGACCATGTCGGGCCGCTCGACGGGCGCGTTTACGACGCCGGGCCACTGGTATTGGCCTGGTGCCGTGGCAAGCAGCCCCATAGGGCAAAAATTGTTTCTTCGTCTTCCCCTCCTCCTCCTCCTCTTCAACCAGCGCGACTTCATACACTTGGAGGTAGGAGCGCCATTATGTAGATTCAGTACTAGGAAATGTGCTGATTGGCAGTGCACACATTTCGGCAGGCCGTTGTGCTGCTGCACGACGCCGCATCGTTGGCTGGAAAATGTCGAGCGAATCAATCTTCCTCGGAGGAGCCGGACCATGGCCTTTCTTTGAGTGTGGTGCGTCGAAATGTCTCCCTTCGACGGCACGCAGCAGTCCAAAGTGATGGTGGATAGGGAGGCCTGTGCGCCGATCGCTTCCGGTGGTGGTGACGCTAGTGGTGGTCGTTGGCATGGACAGGTTCTTCATGAAGCCACCGCCATCCGCCGCCATCGCACCACCACATGAAATTACGCGTCTCATCTCGGCCAAGGAAGCGAGCTCAGCCGCGAGGAAGTGCCCCCACCCGCCCGGCCGCCGTCGATGGCCGCCTTGACTCCTAGCTGCTCCAGTTCATTGGGCATGGTGGAAGCAGACAAAGACAACATTTCTGGTTGCATGAATGCCCAGATTGCATCGGGCGAGGAGGAGGTCAAGGATGAGGACAATGAGGATGAGGATGAGAATGAGGAGCCTGCAAAGCCGTTTTCGTCCGTTCTGTTGTCGCTGCCATGAGAAGTGGTGGGAGTGATGGGAATCGGGCACAGCGTCGTCGCCTTCCGCGCAGTGCACTCAATCCCAGAGGACCGAAACCGGGCGCACGGTTTGGAGAACACTTCCGCAAGGTGCGGTACTTGTTGCACTACAAAAGAAGGTGGCGAGTGATGCTGACCAACATTTCCTAAAAAGGAGCAGTTGGCGCCAGCCTCCTTTCCACGAGGCTGGCAGACCCTTCTCCTTCTCCGACCAGAGAGCGGCGATGCGTGACTG
>JAOWBF010224128.1:0-14165 GCA_028566175.1 Vinca major
CTTACCCAATCGGGCGATTCGCACAACTTCAAACGTCGCAAGACAGTTGCCAAAGTTGCCCAATATTGAGCTCGTCACCAAGTCACCGCATTTCATACATGCTGTGTGCAGTCGATGTCGTTTTTGATATTTCGATCTTACTGGGCTCATGAAAGCAGCGGTGACCAAGACTACCAGCCAGGAGTACAGTACCACCCAGAACCGCCACCCAACTAGGTGTCTCAATGACCAGAGACGGCACCACCCCCGACCACCGTGAACATCAACCTTTTCTCACTCCTCGCCCATGCCTTTGACCTTCTTGCCAGCCGCAGCCCTCTCCTCCATCCTGCGCTTCTCCTCATCCTCAACCTTGGTCCACTCATCCTTGGGAATAACGAGCTGGGCCTGCTCGAATATTTGCTTGAGACGCTCGTTGAAGACCTCGATTTCGAGAAGCTTGCGAATGAGTGCCTTCTTGAACGTGCGGAGGTCGTTATAGCGCTTCGCGATGAGCTCTTCGAAGCTTGATGACTTTTCCTCGACCGCGGTCTCCGCAACCTTCTGAAACTCATCGTCTGTGAAGATGTCCCTGACGAGCGTGTCGAACTCGACCAATTTCCTGTAGGTCTTGAGGTGGAAGGCGAATGCGGCCCTGCTAGTGTTCTCTGCAGTCATGATCGTGTGAAGCTGCTCGATGATAGCGGTCCAGTCATCTAGAGCATTCTTGCAGCGGAGGTAGTAGTAGGGAAGCTGGTCGAACTTCTGGCCACGCTTGGTCTGCTCGCTTTTTTTGTACGACTGGGTAATCTTGAGGAGAGCGATGTTCCGGGAATTGGAACAATCGAGAGCTTGGAAACTTTTCTCCACGATCTCATCCATGTCCTCGGCGAATTCGACGTCGTCGGTCAACAGGTGGTCGACTAGCTGCCAGCGGAGCCTATGGCGCTCGGCCCATGTGCCTCCCTTAGAGGACATCTGTAATCGATCAGCTGGAGCAGCGGGGAAGGACTGCAGCTGTTTCACATGCCTTGTGGGTCTGGGAGAATGTTGTGAGCAAAGACTGGGTGGTGGTTGGGAGGTTGATGATGGAGGGAGGTGGAGGGGGTTGGAGGATGTGGGTGGTGAATGCCGCCCGGAACGACAAACAGCAAGCGAAGCCCCGACTATACAAACAATTCCATAATTTGGCGTACCGATGCTCCCAGCTGGCGCCGGCACCGATATTGTCACAAGGCCTTCAATCCCGGCCTTCCGCCATATTCCACCTGGTTCGAAATACGCGACGACCCAACTTGTCCATGAAATTAGCCATTACCGAACGGGATGGTCAAGAATCAGAGACACCTACTGCTGTCCGTTGGAGGTGGTCGACCCGCTGGTCCAGTCACCTTGCCCTTCTCGGAACAGACGATTTTGTGCACCGCGGTCAAGTCTTCCACATGGACACTGTCAATGTGTAAGGCGTGGTACCTCGTTTGGGAATTGAGCTAAACCATCTCGGGGATGCGCTGCTTCAGCCTTGGGGCATCCTCAGCCAGCTCAAGCAAGTAGCAGATGCGTCGGATGATTTGGTAGGAACATTCGTGCAAGTGGACTTTCACAGTCGGCGCATTGAATCGACTTTGCCCTTGCGCAAGCAGCACAAGCGATACTTCAACTAACAACGTCTTCGAAACAAGTAAGCAATCTTGGAGTGTGCCTGCAGATACATTGTCAACGTCGGCGTGCCCCTGAAGATGCCCTTTCCCATGAGTGACCTTGGGCTCAAGAGCGAAGAGCTTCTGTCATCCCAGTCTGAAAGATTGGCTTGCCATGCCCGCATAGCGGGTCAGCTGGACAAAAAGGCTGCCGCTTGCTGCCGGGCACAAGCCTCTGCTTCAAGTTTCGCCAAGACGTTAACTTCACGAGACGGCGCAAAATATTCCGTTGGCAAACCATTCTCGCGGTGCTCTTACTCCCCTACGTGCGTTTTCTTAGAGCTTTCGATCCGAGGACTGCAGTTGAGAACAGGGGTAGCGATGAATGTGGGCTTCGGAAGTCCGAGTAGAAGTTACAACTCCTCCGCACCTTTCCGAGTTCCAGATTTGCCGTTCTGACACAAACGTCAGAAGGCGTCTTGCTCATACAATTCGTCTCTGTACGCCTCCGCTTCCTGCTTGGTATTCTCCTCCCGAAGCCCAAATCCCGTGGATCTGGGTATCCGCAAGGGGATCCGGACCGCGACTGGAGACCTTGCATAAGATTGAGAGACGGTCTGAGTTGATTAAACCTCTGCGGCCCGTGCCGAGCTTCTCAGCATCCCATTCATTTGGCCAGCTTTGCTCAGGGAGACTGGAGGAGAACCTCATTGCCGGGGCGGGGTTGTCTGCCTTTTCCACCTCTTCCCTTGCCTGCAAGGCCTTAGTCATCCGGCGTCTGACCCTACCTTGCGTTTCCTCGGCAGCTTTGTAGCATTCTGCTCCATCTCTTTCGAATTCCTTCCATTCCTTCGCAGCTTTGGTGGGTCTTTTCCATGATCTTCCCCGTGACCTCGGCGGCCGAGATGGCTTTTCCTTACGTCTTCGTGATTTTGGGCACCCAGATATTTTCATGGCAGCTCGGATGAGGATGTGGTGGAGAGGTGGGCTTGGAGTAATTGAGCTGTTGAAGATCTGGCACGTCCGCAAACGAAATATGCCGCGTGGATGGGCTTCCGCGACGACGTAATGCGAGCAAGCCCAACTGGAAGCGTTCGTCTCCCGGCATCCTCGGCGATCTGTCCCAAACTTTCCGGATTCCTCTTTATCGTACCACCTCTGGCCCTCTGCGTTGCTTTGACCATGTTCATGACGTCGCAGTGGCCGCTGAAGTGAATGAACGAGGTCGCTTCCGTGTAAGGATGTATCTGCATGGTCTACTGGATGACTGAATCCCGACCGAAGCTGCTCTGACCGAAAGTGCTCCTCGTTGTAGGCTGCGTGCTCTGCCAAGAGGTGCTTTGCAGAGATCGACTGTCGATTGAAGGCTGAGGGCGTGCTCTCAAGCGACACGTTTTGCAGAGGACGGCGTTCGGGGAGGCTGGAAGAAAACAATGAGTGGAAAATAAACCTTGACGCTATTAGGGTCAGCAAGGTCCCTTGACCTCCTCTGGATATAGGTACTCAAGATGTCCCTATCTGTATCGGTCATGTCACCAGTAGCCGAAGGAATGCTCGGATCCATGGTCGTATGGCTTTGGTTTCCGAAGCCGCGACGATTGGTCACGATGGGATTTTCAAGGCGCAAAGGCCTAATCGGCTGGGAGGGATTGTGCAGTGTCCGTTGAAGACTTTGACCACGTTAGGATGCGCAAATTCATGGAACACAAGTGTAGGTACCTGGACTGTCCGCGGCCATTTCTGGCCGTGGACAAAGCTGAGACCACTCTGCCATTGTCATTTCTCCTTTCGTCCCTCCCGCGAAAGTAGTCATCCATGAGCTGCAACAAGCGAGGCGCTTCGGTGGAGCAAAAAAGCCACTGCCTGTTGCGAAAGCGCCGTACAACTACGGAATCGCAAGCGGAGCTTGTGTCGGCAAGATGAGCGTGAGCAGTGAGAGCTGCAGCGGCGGCGCTTTGTCAGGGCGTGCTTCTGGTTGTATCTGCCCCTCAGCTGTGTTCGGCTTGGGGCGGTTTGGATTGGTGGCGAGGAGCAGATATCTTGTGTAGTCGCCACTCTGTTGGAGCCCGCACTCGCTGCGTCATTCTACACGCCATCGTTGTTTGTGAAGGCGTTGACATTGCTCGGATTCGGGTGTTCTTTGGAGACAGCGTGCCAGGAGGCGGTGATTTTAGGCTTCCAGTGAACTCACAAGAGGCAGAAGGTCGTCAACGGGCACAATTGGGTGGTAGAGAGCTGAGAACTTTCAATGAGGAATACGGGAGGAAAACTTGTGGAGAGGTGAGGTTGATTTGTGCGGGTCCGACGTCGTGGTGCAAGCGCCGACCGGAATGGAAGGATCGGCATCGGTGTCCGAGCGGCCCGGTCGGCCCGATCCGCAGCGAGCGGAAGCCGAGGACCGGGAGTGATCGCTGCGTTAGCATTTCTTGACACCCCAGCATTCGGACTGCGGTCCCTGGCCGACACCAATCCCTTCTCCAGATGATTCCAATCGCGACAACGTACCTGGAAAGCTGGCGGCGGAAGTGGACAAATTGTCAGCGAAGAATTCCAGCAGCAACAAGCGCTCGAAAACGCCAACCAGCAACGCTCGACCAACGAGCAGGGCAATGGCAACAAGGAGTTGAAACGCCAGCTGACCCTTGCTCGTTTGAAAATTGAAAGCTACGAAGTGCAGCTTGACATCCTCCAGGAGGAGGTTGAGCTCATCAGGCAAGGATACAAAGATCTCAAAGAGGACATCGCCCAACTCAACGGCCGCGACCTCGCGATCGAGCACACGCTTCTTGAAGTCCAGTTAGACTATGACATGTGGGTGGCTTTCCTCCAGCTGCTCCTCTGCGCTACCCCTGGCCTTTTTTTACCCGTCGCGGAGAGCATGACTGACATACTTGAAACTCTTTAGTTTATCTCGATCGTTTCCTCTGCGCTCCCTCGCTTCGACGGAAATGAAGGTTCTGACAGCGGCACAACAACTACCACTTGGCTTTGCCCGCATGCTCCGACGTCGACAACTTTACGGCCACTTCTGCCTCTTTTGTCTCATCTACGCGTATCTTACAAGTCTCAGGCTGGTGGCGGGAGAGGCCGACTTGCGGCAGGCTCCTAGGCTCGATGGGTTCCGATAGTCAAGGATGATTGCGGTAAGCCACGGCCCACACTGGTGGAGATGGATAGACGAGGACATCATTCGGGAAATACTTGATGGACCAGCACCGGCGGTGGAGTTTGGGGCAGAGCCCTCAAATCGCCGGAACTCGATGACCTTTGAATACCTTTAAGATCTTTCCTGGACGCCTTTACAAACGCCGCCGACAGGAAAAATTGAGAAAGACCAAGACGCAATCACCGTCTCGCGAAGATGAAAACTACTGGGAAAATGTTTGATTAGAGGTCTGTGGCTCCTTTCCACGCCGCGCAAGTCTCCGACCTTTCTGTGACTATCTTCCGACCCGAAGAGACGTGTTCCACCCAACTTGCGCACAGTTGGGTGCTACGTTCGCCTTCGGTGTCTTTGAATGTCTACTGGGCATCGGTCAGGTGTGCTTTGATTTTCTCGGCCAATTCAGCGCAGGAGACCTGGAAAATCGACTTTTGGTTGAATCTGTCCTTCCCAATCACCTCGAGAAAGCCGAGGCGGCCGCCACCTACTGCATAAGACGATCATGATCGGCCGAGGAGACTTCAAGTTCCTTGCGCAGTTTGTGGTGGTTCTGCTGGATGTTTTAGTACTCCTCCTTGCACTTCTTTTGCTCATCCATGCTCTTCACGAGCACTTCCATCACTGTTTTGATCTCCTCATCCTCCTCAAGCTTCTCCTCATCCTGTTGAGCTCCTGCTCCATCTTCCTAAAGTTGGCGCGCTCGTGCTCCTCCTCGTCCTTTTTAAGGTTGGTCCGAAAGCCTGCCTCGTCGTCAGTAAGAAAAGGCGCAAAAGACATGGTCAACAAACCGTTCGCCATGGCGGCTGCCTGCTCCAAGAGCTCGCCAAGCTTCTCCAAGTCGGTCTTGAGGTCTTCTGGACGCGTCAGTCTCTGCAAGTCGGCCAAACTCAAGATTGATGACGTACGAGGAGCCATGGTGATGTTTGTTTATCATCTCAGTGTTCCGATCTTGTGGTGGTGTGGATTGAGAAAGTCAATGGTTGAAGGAAGAGCAGGCCTTCGGTACCGCCCGCGAGGCGCTAGACCAAAAAAGGCTGCGGTGGTGGTGCGAATGGGCAAGCGAATGCTGAGGTAGACGTGATCCGGCCGCCATTGCGCCGCGCTCCTCTAGGTACTCTCGCATCCACAGCACAACATCAACAAACTCCATGGCCTGCTTCTCTGCCACCAGCCGCTGACGCAACCTCACGTCGATCTCAGAGAGTACGTCGCTACTCACTGCATGTCTCAAAAGCTAACATTTCCCAAGGCATCGAGACTTTAAGCTCAAAGCCCGTGTCGAAGGCATTGCCTCGCCCCTCCCAAAAAATCGAAGGTATGTCGCCGCCGAAGCTTTTCCTCAATTTATCTAACATTCTCTAGCTCTACTGCAAGTCTCCGCCTGCGCACCTGTCAACCACACCATCATCTCCGCGAAGATGACGACACCCCATGATCGTGAGAAGATCTCGGCACTCGAGTCCAAGATTAAACAGCTGAACATGGCCCACAACGTCGAAATGACGGAGGCGTTGAACGCGGTCGACTATGACGTGGAAAAGATGGCCGCCGCGGTCGAGGCCAACGAGAAGCTGGCTGAGGAGCTGAAGAAGGTGGAACAGTACGAGAGGGACCTCATTGTCGAGAACATCCATCTGAAGCGTCAGGTCAATCGTCTCCAGGCAAAGATGAAGTCCATGGTCGAGACCAACAAGATGGCGGTGGAGGAGCTCAAGAAAATCCGCAACTCGATGAAATGGATGAATGAGCAGGCCAAGGCCATTATGGAGGACAAGGAGTAGGCTGCCGCAGCCAGCGGTGGAGTGGGGCATGGAATGATCGTGGGTTGACGGCAGGATTACGTCCAAGTCGAATCAAATCGAACTCTTCTCTTCTCTTCTCCTCTTTTCTCTTCTCTTCTATTCTCTGCACTCTACTGGTCTCTTTTACAATACAAAGGCACGCGAACGAGCCTGGAAACCTGGATCACTGGAGTCAGGACTAGTAAATTCCAGAGCTCGTCCTGATAGCATCTTCGGTATCATCCTCTGGCTTTTCGTGGCGTTATATTCTGGTGCAGAGTCGGTTGGGCAGCCGAAAGACGTGCCTCTGTGTCTCAGGAGCAACTTTGAGCTCAATACACGCAGGGCCACATCAGCTGCAACAACAAAGACAAAGACAACGGCAATAACGACGACACCAGCGTCCCCGCTGGCTCCCCAGGCAACAAAGCGCTCTCGGCGCCACCATCACTTCTTTCTCGCCCTCCCGCTCTACTACCGAAGCTCGCCCTTCTTCAAAGACGATAAAGACCCCGGCTCGCAGGACGCCGACGAGGACGACGAAGACGAAACGGCCTCTCGCGACTCCAAGCGCAAGCGCAAGCGCGGAGAGTAGCGTCCCAAGAGGCGGACCTGGAGGAACGTCACGTCCAAAATCTGGGCCAAGACGGCTGGGGGAGACATGGGATAGTCTTCCTAGGGTCCAGCCTTGCGGACGATCAGTACGCGACCCTCGAAGCTACTCACGTCACATCGAGGGCTTTTTCGCCGGCCGTCGGCCGGCTGCGGCAGCGTTACGAGCCAACCGACTCAGCCGGCGAGCACAAGGCTGACCAGAGGCGCTCACACCAGGAATATCAGTCAGAAGTCCAGTCACCTCGTTATCTATTCCAGGTACATCTGCGAAGTGAAAGCTGACGGGAGAGTAAGGAAAAGGCTGTCCATTGTCTGCTGCAAATGCTTCCCTCCCTCTAGTCCCATCAACGCCTGCCTAACAATTTCACTTTGGCCGCTTTTGCCCTCTGGGCCTTGATGCAACCTTAAGCTTCATGGCTGCGGGCGAACGAACACTGACTGCACGCTGGAGACCGAGATCTGGAGAATTGGTGCATTAGCGCAGCTCGGAGTGCCAGTGAGGGTGGCAGTAGGAGCGGTGCTTACCATCGCGTGCCCGGCGGATCCCCTTGCGTTGATGCTCTTCTTTCGCGGCTGTGCCCTTGATCATCCGTCCTGTCCCTCATCTCCCGCGTCTACCAATCCTCGGTCTCTGGGTACATTTTGGCGATCTCCTTGAGGCGAGCGTACAGGTGCAGGAGGATGGCAAGATCGCTGGCCTCGTCCACGACCAGAAGCACAAACTTGGCGAGAAAGTCTTTGGTCATCTCCATGATGTCGTCGTAGGCTTTTGTGAGCGGAATGCCGACGCTGCTCATCTCCTGCATGGCGAGATTGGTGCCGACGCCAGCCGGGAGAGTCTCATTGTTGCTCAGCATCCTGACCCTCTGGCCAAGGTCTGCCACGAAAGGCGTGGTCTTCTGGACGAACTCCTCCATCAGCTTGTACATGGCGTCGAGGGCATTGGACAGCTTGGCATAGTAGTCGTCCGTGGCTTCGACACGCGCTTCATGGGCAGCGACTTGGCCGTCAAGCTCATCAATGAGACGGTCGGCGCACTCGAGGTCGAATTCGTCTTCAACCAGCTTGCTCTCTGCGGCGGCAACGACGATCCTTTCGCGCTGAGCTCTGGCATCGTCGTCGGCTGCCTCAAGGTCATGCTCAGAAGCCTTGTCGCGGACCTTGTTCATGACCTCTTTGGCGGTCTTCAAGATGTCCGTTCCATTCTTGTGACATTCGATGCTGGTCTTGTGGTAGTCGATGATGTTGGTGTAAAAGCGCTTGCAGTCCTCTAGCTTCGTGAGGTCCAACTTCATAAGGCCCAACTTCGTGATGTCGATGTCCGTTTTGACCTATCAACGTCAGTAGCTGCACCGAGCGAGGAAAAAGTCAAAAGGACGCACGAGACTAGGCCCTGGACTAGCCATGATGGAGCGCGGAGACTTGGAGGACGATACAATGCGTCGCGGTTTGAATTGTGTGTGAGGAAGTTGGTGGGGCACCGCAAGATGTCGAGACGGCGGGAAGACGGCGAAGGGTGGTGGTTGGTGCTTGAATGCTGGGGAGCTGGTAGCCGAGAGTGCTTAATGGTGGGTGCTTGGCTGCGGGCGGTATTTGTTTTGGTTTTTCCAAGTCGCTCCCTTTGACACACCACCCACCGTCCTGTGTTAAAAACCCTCTAGTTCCCCTAAAGATGGGCTCCACTCAATTTTCTAAGCATGTAACACGTCCCGACTTGTGGCATCAAGAACTAATCTTCAGCTTTAGTACTGCATGATAGGACAAGACTGCGCCATCTCACAGACCTTGATCATCCCGGAGGAAGCTCTTTGACGGCAGCCCCGACCAGATCGTTCAGCTCACCCACTATCTCCATTGGGACATACTGCTTTTCGGCAATCTCTTGCGGACATTCGTGGCTTGGAAGACTGGTGAAAACATCAGCGGCATGCGTGCGTCTTTGGGCATGGCCTGGATTTCCAGCCGGACAGGTCCTGGGAGCTCTTCGGTCTGCTGCTGTGCCTGCTTCATTCCCTCCTTCAAACCAGCTCACAGCAGGTCGCCGACGGTGTTATACACGCCATTGAGGAGGGTGAAAGGGCCTTGAGCCTTCCTGGATTGCCCAGCAACGTCGAAGCTTGCTGTGTCTCGGTCGATGCGATGCGTCAGGGGAAGTCTAAGAGACCAAGTTGGCAGGACTTGACCAAGTCCTAGACTACAGTGAGTTCCTTGGTTTTTGTTGGGCCTGCTCCATCACGTCCTTCAAACTAGACTGCAGAAGGTCACCGCAGTGTCACCCACGATATTTGACAAGGACACAGACGCCTGGGTGGGCGCAGTCATCCCAGCCACGTCAAATCTCGCCCTTGCCTCGGTCGATGCATCGCGGAGCACCCTACTGACCAGATTGTGCAGTACCAATCCCGTGTTGGGCCACATAGTCTGCCGTCTCGTTCTGAGCGTTCCTTGTGCGCTTCACCGTCTGGGTTCTATCGGGAAGTATACACGGTCGTCGTACCTGGGGATTTTTATCAGCTCTCAATCTCTTGAAGACGAACTCCAATTTCAAATTCTGCCACAAAATAAAGCGCTGCAATCATTGATTTACCAAGGCACGCGTTGAAATTCTAGCAAAACAGAATGACACCCGATTTCTTTTGTTTGAATCGAAGACCAGTCGACTTGTTGAGTTTCTGTTCCGCCTTTTTTGCCCTGAATTACCGCCATTTCATAGGAGCCGCCCGCAAGAAAGGAAAGAAAAGAAGAGAAAGAGATAAGTCGAAAGTAATCCCAAGTGGGTTGCATTTCGCGCCATCAGCGTTACTTCGTCTCCTCCGTGATGGCCTCATTCTGTTCCTGACAATCCTTGTCCGTAGCATCGGTAGCGCCGTCATTGGCCCGCGGCGCGCTGGAGGGTCCCAGAAATCGGTCTCCCAATCTCAACGTGTTCGTGCTTGGTTTGGACACAGGGTCGGGGAGTTGTCCCTCTGTCTCCGGGTTTGAATCAGGGCCCTGGCGACGCTTGAGCGTTTGCGCCGCGCGTTATACTCCGCCACATGATCTCCCGAAGGCTTCGTACCACAACTTCGCCTGAGACCACCGGTACCTAGCATACCGCTTCCTCGTCCACCGCGGAATGTAGGACCGCGGCGACGGGCTACCACCCAGGCTCCTGCGCTCGTCTTTGAGGAAGGTCTACGTCCGATATTGCCACTATCTCCATCTCTTGGCAAAGAAGTCAGGTCCCACAATTGCATCATCTATCGAGATACATCTCGCATACGTCCGGTATTGCCGCTAACTCCATCTCTTGGCAAAGAAGTTTGGATCCCACGAACGTCAACATGTCAAACTTGTGCATCTTGAGGTCTTGGCTACATGGCGATGCAACTTGCGCGTCGCTGTTTCCATTAAGGGGGGGATTAATTATAAGAGAAGTACGTTCTACTGTGCTGAAGCAGTACTCATCCAGTGCTTTCATTTTCAGCACAAAATAATTACAATATGGCCTCCAACATGACAGCCATGATGCGCGCCGTTGCCCAATTTGGCCAGGCATTCAACGTTTCAGTCATCGACGTCCCCGTCCCAACCATTATCGACTCGACAGATGTGATTGTCCGCATCAACATGTCAGCCATTTGTGGCAGCGACATGCACACCTATCACTTCGACTCAGGATCGCCTGACCAGCCCTATCTGTACGGTCACGAAGCCATCGGCTACGTGACTGAGATTGGCGATTCTGTGCAGTTTCTGAATGTTGGCGACTATGTTGTCATTCCCGATAACATCGACAACGGCCATTGGACAGTCGAGCCGGACGTCTATGATTCTCAACACGTTTTGAGTGGACTTGAAGGCGAAGCGCTTCCTGGTGTGCAGAGTACGTATCTCCTTTTGGACGAGCTGAAACACGCGCACTCTGCTGACCACAAGGATAGCTGAATACACCAGGATCCCGTTTGGGGACAACTCTCTCATTCCAGTCCCCGTCAATTCCAGTACAAGCGAAACAACCCTAATGGACTACCTCTTCATTGGGGACATCTTCTCCACTGCTTGGACTGGTGTAACCTGGTCTGGCTTCGAGCCAGGAGACACTGTTGCTGTCTTTGGTGCCGGGCCCGTCGGTCTCCTGGCCGCATACTCCGCCATTCTTCGTGGTGCTTCGCGTGTCTACAGCGTCGACCAAGTGCCAGAGCGTCTAGACCTCGCTGCCTCGATCGGTGCTATACCCATCAACTTCCGAAACTCATCTGCCGTCGACCAGATCTTGCGGATGGAGCCAGGTGGTGTGAGACGAAGCGTCGAGGCTGTCGGCTTTGAAGCGGTGAACGCGAACGGCACGGTCGACTCGTCCGTCACCTTGCGCGAGATGGTACAGGTTACGGCTCCTGTAGGTGGAATGGGTATTCTCGGCGTCTTCAACGACCCTTTGAATGATTTCAACATTGGTGGAGCCTACATGAAGAACATTGCGATCCATGGCGGTATCGTGCTTCCTCTACAGAGCGTCGCTGCAGAACTGGTACCTTTGATCACTTCCGGTCGGGCAAACCCTTCCTTCATCGTCAGCAGTATCATCGGTATCGAAGAAGCGCCAGAGTACTATGCGCGTTTCAGCAGGCACGAGGAGACCAAGGTTGTGATCAGACACTAAGGCAGAGCTGGGACACATTGATGTAGATCAGCACAGTTTATAGAAGGTTTTCGGGATGTGCATGGACGGCTTCCTACACCCGCAAATTAATCATGAGCTTTTGATTGGTCTAGAAATTGTCGATAACGGTCTTTTTTTACGTACTGCTAGCGCGATCGAAGGCCAAGCATCCTTGGACTTGGCGTCGAACCGGAAAAGTTTGCTATTTAAGAGTCAAGATCAGCGGCTGTGTAGGCTGTCATTTATGAATATTGATTACCTCGGCCTTGAAAGACCATTGTAATTTTGTGATGGTGCTTCGAGTGAGGCTGAAGGTGGAAAAGAAGGGCAAGGCAAGTTCCTCCTCAAGCGATTGTTGCGATGCTTTGATGACGTGGACGTAAAAGGCTGTGGCGGACGTGCTCGGGCGTTGACTAGAAAGGGCTTGCCAGTTTGAAGTGCGCTTTGCGTTTTCTTTGGATTACACACAGAGAAGAGAAGCGATAGCAAGTGGAGATCGTTGTCGCGTTGAGGTTCAGGTGGCAAGTGAAAGCGGATGTTGTTGTTGTCGAGAAGATGTGGGGGTCCGCGGTGTTGGAGAGGGCACAGCCACAGATGCGGTTATTAGCACAACTCGTTCGGGATCCACCCAAAAGGATTGCGATTCGCAACACGCTCCCCTCTCTTCCATGATCGATCTTGATCTCACTCCCACCTCATCGCATGCGTCCAGGAGCATCAACTCCCGCTGTGAATTGATGACGGTCTCTTTGTTACTCGACTTTGTCGCCTCCTTTCCGCTGCATGCACCGACGGAGATGCCCCATCGCGACCAGGACAACGGAAGTCTTTCGGAGGTCACGTCCGGCATCCTTCACAGCGGCCTTTTGTCAGTCGTGATTCCGATGACGACTAATTGTTCGACGCTCTTTTCCGCCACGCCCCCAACCAAGCCCTCCAAGTAGCTGGCTGTCCTCAAGACGAGAATGACGCAGTCTTCAATGTGCGGGGCGACTACGACGCTTGCCGCCTCTACCCGGGTGCCTTGAACCAATACTCTCACACCACCGAAGACGCGGGCGCTGCCGAGGTTTATCGCCTCGAAGTGATGGCTGAAGAGGGGCTCATGTCTACCGGAGGTCAGCACGTCGTTCAAGCGGATCGCCACCGCAAGGCCACTGTCACAGAGTAAGCTCGCGCAGCTCAGGAAGAGCGATCTGAGGAGTCTGGAGTCGCGGAGGAGCTCGTTGAGCCAAAACTTCGCCTGAACATCACTTGCATGGCCAAAGAAGGGCTGATTGATCAGGAGGAGCCCGGATATGAGGAACTGCGCGCCATGAGTGAAAGTTGCTTGGGAGGCGCGGCCGACTGGGCACAAGCTGCTTGCTGGGACGGAGCTCGCCACTTGTGACCGCTCTGCACTCTTCTGCAAGCTCAAGAGAGCAGACTGGTCACGCTCGGGTTCCAAATCAGAAGTTTCGTGGCAGACCCTTAGCTCCCCAACGTTCGGAAGTGCGGAAACTGTCGACTGAGCGAAAGAGAGTCATCAGCATGGGAAGACGAATTTGAGAGTGAAGAAACAATGACTTTGTTTTCAGGCCCAGATGTTTTCATTTCTTCGGGAAAAGATGGGCAGATGAATAGCCCAAGAAAGATCTCATTGTACTCTCTGGCGCAGGAGCTCGAAGCCGACAGCAAAATTCGGCCTGCGAGCGACGAGTGGAGGTTACTGTGGTGTGGGAGAATTGGTCGAGTCGATGTTAGGTGACGTCCCCTCGGCCGGCCCGGTCTTTCCGACCCACGTGTGTTGTATCTTGGCAACGACGAATAGTTCTCAATTGGTGGCTAGCCTAACTACTAAAATACCAGACTGCCTTCTAGATCTACTAGGCCTGATTAGGTAAGTGGGATAATACTATAGCTAATTAGGTAGGTCTATTACTTAGCCTCCTAGCCCTTACTAACCTATAGTAGTCTCCTATAAGTTTAGTTATAATACTCCCCCTAATAGTGGTAACTATCCTTCTAGATTTTACTAAGACTATTACCTTATCTAAGGAGATTAGTTATAGATATATAAAATGAAATAAATAAATAAATGCCTAAATATTTAAAATATATTAAACTAGATAGTTATCATGATAGGCGGCACGCGCCTATATAAGCACTAATACTAGTATAGATAACCCTAATATTATATAGTCATAAGATACTAGCCACTATAGCTACTAGCTACTATAGATAGCTACTAGACTATCTTAGGCTAATATAACCATAACTACTACCATAGCCTTAGGCTAATACCTTATAATAACTTACTAATACCTTACCTTCTATCTAGCCTTTAATTAATAAGGTAGTTCTTA
>JAOWBF010224962.1:0-26370 GCA_028566175.1 Vinca major
GGGCAAGGGGTGGCGCTGGCCCCCCAAGAATTTTAATTTTTTTAATTTACTAAGAATATATATCCAACGGTTCATAATTTTTTTTTTTATATTACGGCCCCCCTAAAAGTAAATATTGGCTCCGCCATTGCGTGGGGACTTTACATGGGACCCACAAATAGAACAACGTAATCCAGTATAAACTTTCTTATTTAAACATCTTCATCTATAATCAAGTAAGAAATTGAAGTAGGAGAAATTTCAAAGGATCATTGAACTTACTTTGTAGGAATAGGATACTCTGGAAAAAACTTAGCCAAGATCTCGACAACATCGGCGGGATGAAGAACAGATTGAGCACAAATGTATCTACCAGAAGCAGATGGAGATTCAAAGAGAAGAATGTGTGCTAATGCAACATCCTTAACATGAACATAGGCTTGGACTGAATTGGCATAGGTCTTTGCTGAGCCACTCAAATACTTGAGAATGTGAAGAACACTTGCATTCACTGTGTTTTGTAGCAATGCTCCTAATACCAAAACTGGGCTTATTGCTACTAAGTCTACCCCTTTTGCCCTTGCTTCTTCCCATGCTGTTCTTTCTGCCACTGCCTTCCCATAGCAATACCAATTCTACAATTGCTCATTAATAAAAAAAATTAGAGCATTTAGTATGGAGTCTTTTAGAATATGTGTTTAAACAGTATTCTGTTCTTTTTTGAAAAGAAAATTGTAATATCATTAATCGATATTAGACAGTGTTTTTGTTTCGGGTAAAATTGATTATATACTTATACTGACTTGGATAATAATGTCAGTTTCCGGTTACAAGATACACATATGGGTTGTTTTCATGTTAAATATGTTTTATTTTTGACATTATTTTTTGTTTTTTCCTTCATATAATTTATCAAAATCTTAATACCTGTTGATAAAAGGTATGAAAAATACTGTTATTGTGGAATGGACTCATTATTATGGAGAAAGAAAACCTAGAATATCCTTCATAAGTGAGATAGATGTTGAAAAAATAAAAAATTACTAGTATAGTCAATTTGAACAATTTCTTTTTTTTTTATTGGGAGAAGAAATCTTTATTTGATTTCCAACCTAAATTCTTGGAACTAAGGCTTAGTTGTTATTGTATTTATTATTGATATTCATAAAGTGAAAAATATTTTGATATGCAGACCTTGGTGTTCTTGCAGAATTCAAGATCGCTCCAGCAAGTCTCATCTACGACTGCATCTGGGTCTCTGTTGGGATCCATATAGACCGCGCCAATTGAGGACGTGAAGACCACCCGACGGACCTTAGTTTCGGCAGCTGCATTGATCACATTCTTTGTCCCAATCACAGCAGGCTCTACCATTTGTTCCTTGTAAATTAATCCCATTTAAACAAAACTTATTAATACTGACAACCACCTTAAAAACAAACAAAACAAAACTAATGTACAGACTAGAGTCCTTAGCATTTTCGTCACAGTATACATTTTTTGTCATGGGAAGGAAGATGGGATATTTTCTCCATCATCCATCATTATAACGTGTTTCACTTACTGTCTCATTTTTTGTCTTTCAATTAACTCATTGAATCTAGTAAGAAATTGCTACATACTCCCTCTGTTCCCAATTATCTGTCACCTAGACATACTTTATCAGTTTTTTAATTAACTATCACTTTAAGAAACCAAGGGAGTATTAAATGTATTTTTTCTAAACATACCCCTATATGTAATTAATTAAGTCAACAACTTATTTGAATTGTCCCAACATAAATGTATTAATTGAAGGGTAAAAGTGTATTTCTATGTTTAAATTAATGTATCACAATCATTTTCTTAATTCGAGTGTATTGTTTTAAAGTGACAGATAAATGAAAACGGAGGGAGTAGAATGGTACAATTTTCAATAAGTAACATATTTAATAACGATGTAACAAAAAATAGTACATAAAGTGAAATATAAGATCAGAACTTCCACAACTGTATTTAGATAAGACTATATTTAAAATTTGATTAGAATATGTACCAAAGTGGTGGGTGAAAAAAGAGGTAGAAATCTCTTTATACACATCACCCCCACCAACAACTGAAAAAAACAAATCAACTCCATCCATACAAAGTGCTACACATGATGATATATAGCATTATAATTTTTCCTTTTTCAATTAATTTTTGTTTATTATCAAATATGAAAAAGAAATGTCATCTTATTTTGAAATTTTTTATTTGGTTATTGAATCTTTCCTAAGTTATAATGATTTATTAAAAAACAATGGTAGGTAAGATTACCAAACATCAGAGAAATTAAGTTGGCAAACTTACTGGGTCATCGGTTACCGGTGATGCTGTGTGGAAAACGCCATCACAGCCGTCGATTGCTTCACGTAAACTCTGATAATCAAGAAGATCAGCTTTGCATAGTTTTAATCGTTCTTTTGCTCCTTCCAACTCCCATAAATGATTATTCTTTGGATCATCTTCAATCAAATATAGGGAAAAAAATTAACACAAAAAGAGGAAAAGAAAAAAAAATGCATGCATGCTAATGATAAATACCGAATTTAATGGAACTTATTAAAATTAGATGGAGTCTTAGTCTGGAATTTCTGATCTTAATACTAGTTTCAAATCCTCATAATCTGGTTATATTTTAAATGTTGTTCATAACACCTTAGGGAGTATGTTATCTAAAATTTGTTATATACACCCGTCATGTAATTTTTCGGCCCATTATTTGGTTACACACTCGTTGAGGCTTGGAGCCTCTTTTCAATGGGTGAAGAATCCTTCAGAATTTCTCCTGCCTTATGTAATTTCTAATATTAATTAATAATATCATATTTTTTGTTAAAAAAAATACTAGTTTCAAAACAAAATAAGATTTATACGTAACAATGCTTGATAAGTTTTATATTCGAACTTTATCCATATTAAAGGAGTTTGAGGACTTGTTATGAGTTTTAAGTCGGACTAAATCCAGACTAGACCCCATGATTTTAGAAAATGAATTACAAATGTCAAATGCGAAATGTTAGAAGTTGAAATCTGATCAATGTGGAAACCCTAGAAAACAGTTATGAAGAGAAATGAAGAAGAGTGAAAGAGGATATTTCGGAATGTGTATCTTTCTCATTAAGAAAAGTTAACTATACAGGTTGCTATATATATACACAAGATAAAGTTAAAAATATCTAGTCTAACAAACTCTTAACCAACTAACTGTCATATTAAATACATAACAGAATGCTATGTTGCTAAACTAGATCCTTTCTTCTCCTTTATCACTTGGATATTTCCAGCTTGATCATCACATTTTGACAAGATGATTTTGGTAATAATATTGCGGGAAGGTTTGGTTCATTGTTGTTGAAGAGAGTTGTCATTCTTCTACTTAGTAAATTTACTAGGGTCAAGATATAAGTGTATTTTCTGTATTTTTTGAGAAAAGTTAAGTGAAATTATTTCGAGTAAGGTTCTGCAGATGTAAATTTATTTGGTCGAACTAGGTTAATAATTATGTGTTATTTATTTAATCTACTGTAATTATTAAACTACTTATAATTGTCCATTAAACTACTTATATGAATAATTACAGTATTGCCATGAAAATTTATTACACACTTGCAAACAAGATTTAGGTAAGGTTTAAGATCAAACATTGTGCATGAAAAAAAAAATCACTTGAAAACTATCAATGCAAAGAATCTTAATGTAAGAGTAGACTAAATTATTTATAGACCACAACAAACATGAATATGGACTGTCTTAAACGCCATTAGAGAAAAGAAAATGTCAGTAACTCATTGAGCCTAAAATACATATGTTGATTTTTTTTTTTTTTTTAAATCTATCTCTTCAATTCTTTTAAATTGTCAAGGGGATTGATAGTTGGTAAGATATGTATAATTCTCCTTCCAAACAAAATTCAAACCTCTCTTAAAACATATGTATAAAATTCCATACATGCTTTCGAATAAATTCTTTTAAATTTCCTTTTGCTAATTTTGCATGTATACCTTACCTAAATATACTAACCTAGGTAAGTGTGGGTGTGTGGGGAGCAGTCCGGATCTTATGCAAAACAGTTTTTTTAGTATATACGAAACGACTCAAAACATGTGTTTTGAAATTAAAAAATGTGTTTTGAGCTTAAAAAATATGTTCTGAGATTCAAAATAGATGTTTATTGCGATAAAAACAGAATAGGTGTTCTGAGTACCAGAACATGTATTTTTTAAATCAATATTAACCGTCAAAATTTTAATACAACGGACGAGAAAAATTCCGCACTTGTAGAATTTACCCGTTTCGCACTAGAGCCGTAGCGGGGAGTGCATAAATGAAGGGAGTAAGAGGTGGGTTGAGGAGCATTAAATAGAAGCCGGTGGTATGTATGAGTATGAGTGAATGAGGAAATAGATGTTGTTTTTGAATGCTCCATCCCTTCAATTCTTGCATTTAATTTTGTGAATTCAATTTTATTTAATGAAAGGCAGGTAGCCTTAATTAAACACCTCTTTCTCTCTTTCTTACACTTACACACGCATCCTCTTCTTCTTCCTACTACTATTATGAATCCATGAAAAGCTTTTAATGTCTTTGGCCTCCCTTTTCTTTTCTTAATTTATTCTTTCTCAACATTTTTCCTTTAAATTTTCAACTACCCTTTCAATTCATTTGCAGTCAATATAGGTTGGTGTACGTAGTTGTTTTAATTTGTTTCCTGATGGAGGAGGTCGTTTGAGTTACTCCTTACGTCCCGAATTACTCCTTCCACCCCGACAATATAAGTCGTTTTAGAATATTTATCGAAAATTAAAGAAACAAAACAAATATGGTATTTTTTTAAATTCATAATATCAATATTACTCTCTTAAATAGAATTAGTAGTATACACGTCTTATTTAAAAAAAAAAGTAATATTGACATTTTAACTAATAAAGTAACTTTTTTCCCCTTAATTTTCGTTACATTTCTTAAACGATATATTATGAATGAATGTAATACAGTTCGGGCCCACTCCACGGGCCCCTCTTTACAATGTCAATGTAGTACTTCTAATTATAATTTTTTATTTGTATACCACTCTCTATGTAACACACCTAATTATAGGAGAAAAAAATATTCCTCTATCATAACTTATAAATAAAATAAATCTTAAACTCAAAAAATAAACCCTACACATTAATAATACTATAATTAGAAATATTGCAATAAGTTAAGTGCTCTCAAACTAGTTGTCACTTTTCATTCCCCCTCAAAATACTACTTGTCAATTTTTCATATCAAGAAATTATATGTTCATTTTTTGGAGAAAGAACACATGCATTCCATCCGGCCCAGGGGCTTTATGTGGATGCATTTGCTTTAGCGCCCTAAAGACATCAGTTGGCGTGAAAGGCCGATCCAGCATCGCAATATCCCGGCTATCTAGCTGACTAGTTAGAAGTCCAGGAGCGAGACTTGCTCCATCTAACTTACCTGAGAATAAGGACTGGAAATAATCCACCGCTACTTTTTCAATATCATCTTCATCAATTTTTAGGCTACCATCTGGAGAATATATTTCCTCAATAGAATTTTTTTTCCTTGCGTTGCGAGGCTTTATTATGGAAATAGGAAGTATTTCGATCTCCTTCGGATAACCAAGTTGCCCTACTACGCGCCTTCCAATAGCATTCTCTAAGGTCCTGGATTTTCTCCAATTCTTTAGATATTACTAATTCCTCTGAGAGAGAATAATGAGGAAGGCCGCGCCGTTTTTGAATAGCTTCCAATTCCTTTTGCTTATCCTTTAGTTTTTTTTCCAAGTCACCAACAACTTTAGAGCTCCACTCTAGCAAATATGTACGAAAATTTCCTAGAGCTTGACTCATATGGGGGACAAAAAATATACTAGGAGGTTCCCATGATTGATTAACAAAGTCAAGGAAAGCCGGTTCTTTGAACCATAAAGGCTCAAAATGCGGGGGACGAGGTTTGAAGTTATTTCTTTTCCGTCTTTTATGGCGTGGAGGAACTCCAAGAAGTATCGGGAGATGGTATCTATCCTTAGTGGAAAAGTGTTGAATTGCTAGATTAAGGAAAAGGGGGCCAGATTGGGCTGGCTACGCCCCTATCAAGGCGAACAAAATCTTCACCATTTTCTTCCCTAAAATTATACCAAGTATAGGAGCTTCCAAAAAAATCCAAGTCACAAAAATTACATCCATTTATGGCGTCTTTAAAGAGGTTCAGTCGTCTTTGACTTCTTGGGTAGAAACCAGATCTTTCCTCCTGACTTACGATTTCATTAAAATCGCCCATATAGAGCAAAGAAAGCGAATTAATAGTACTTAGCCTCTTGAGTAATTGCTAGGATTGTGGCCTTAGTTCAGTTTCGGGGTTTCCATAGAAACCAGTAAATCGCCATTTTAAATTGTTCTCATTAGAAATAACACAAGCATCAATATGGCCAATAGAGTAAGACAAAATATCCAGTTTTATTGAATTATTCCAAAAAAGACAGAGCCCGCCGCTAAGGCTTTGGCAATTAACCGGAAAGAAAAAAGGAAATCCCAACTTACAACGAACAAATTCTAAAGAGACAAAAAACAATAGATGGATTATGCGCATTACATAAGCGCACTAGTTCATTAACTGTAAGGGAATTTTGAAGTCCCCGACAGTTCCAAGAAAAAATATTCATGAATATTGGTAGGCCCCATCGGGGGGCTCCACCTTGCCATGATTGACGACAGAAGCCCCCGTTGCAACATCATCATTTTTGGGGTTGGTAGTAGCAGATCTGAACTTGTGTTTCCAATTCGGGGAGTCAAGATCCTCAAAAAGAGTTTCATCACCATTAGCCCAGAGCATGTCATCTTCATCCAGAATGCTAAAGAAAAGCCCCGGCGTTGCTGGCTCAGTAATAGGAATGGAAGATCTTCCAAGGTTTGGATTGAACCAGCCAGGCCCAACCCCTTATCTGCAGCTAGCCAAGACCAGCCGACCCAATGGTAGGCAGCTCATCATATAAGTTCTCAGAGTCATAGTCTTCATAAGTAGAGGCCTGCGTTGTTGGGCCAAAGCCATGCGGCCCATTTCCAGCCAACCCAAGTGAAGACAGTCCACAGTTGACCGGCCCAAGTGTTGGCGGTCCAGCAATTGCCGACCCAGCTAGTTCCAGTCCAGTAGCAGCCCGGCTAGGTACACCCGACCCAGCCTGATCCAACCAATCTTCTCCCGGGGCAGAACCAGCAGCAACCGGATCCACGACATCAACCAGACCCAGTTCGGCCCGAGATCGACGGACCCAGGTTGGCCCGCGACTGTCTTCCACTTTCTGCTTCTTCTCGCCTTTTTTTGTTCTTACGGTTGGCCCCAGATGGGTTAGCCCCATTACTTCAACCATTTCCTACCTGAAGCTTTGCAATGTTCTTCATAAATTTCGATGGTAAGTCTCCGGCCGGCATATACCTGGAAACCATGGCTGAGGCCATCATTTTTTCACTACCACCAGAACCTAATCTCTGTTTGGTCGGCATCCTTGTAGACTCCATTCACGGAGTCTTGCCTTTTTTTTTCTTTTTTTTTTACATTTCCTATATAATGTATGTAAATGAATGGATCTTTTAAATCTAATATATACATAATGTACATACATGTGTACATACATTTAGTTTTTTAAAACTAATGAATCTTAGATATTTTTAAATTCATGTTTTTAAAATTTGAAGGGACACATTTTCAAGTGTCGTATAATGTATATTAGTTATTTTTTAAAATTATAATTTTTATATATAAGTCTCTATCTAAGAATAACCTCCATATAGTAATATTTTTCTCAAGTGAGTATTACTATATAGATATTGTACTGTACATATAAAAATAGCAAAAAAATGTTTGGGAAGGGGAGGAGCAATTTAATAAAATATTTTAAATGATATACAAAATTTACTGTATCTATTAAAATTTTAAAAAATCTCAGAGGAGCGACTGCTCCACCCGCCTCCCCTTGTCTTCGTTCCTGGTGAGATGTGCAAAGCGCCAAGATCACAACTGCAACTTGCACGGGGTCGAGTTCTTTTTAAGAAGGGGAATGATGCAAGTTGATTATGTAAATAGGTTTCTTGTCATTATGTGTTTTCCTATAATTTTGTGCGTCGTTCAGGTTGTTAAAGATTTGCGACTTATAGATATGCTATCTAGTCTTTGTTCTTGAGTTTTCACTATTTTTTTCTGCTTTGTGTTTGAATCAAATTGCCACATACCATGAGAATCGTATTGTATTATATCTAAAAAATGAAGATAAGTTCATCAGAAATAGAATTGTCATAGATTATAAAATGACGAAATTTCAAAGAAACAAGGAAAAAAATATCTAGAGAAAAGATGACATTTAAGTTAAATTCTGCCTAAAGATGACCATTTACATCAAGAAAATCAAACAACTTATTTTTGTTTATAAACGTCTCTTTTTTAGTGGCAAAAGGCAATAAATAAAGGAATACAGATACTTAGAGAGTGTAGTTTTCTGGCCCTGATTAAACCAAAGAGCCAAATTGCAGACAATGAAGAATTGTAGCATTTTTGACGAACCAGTAGACTGCAGAATTAAATAAACTATGCTAGGACAATTTACGATTTTATCATAAATTGATAATAAATATGTTATGCAATTGTGTAGCTTGCATAAACAGGTGCAAAGAAAATGGAAAAGTACGTCTACATTCATGTGGATGACCTTAGCTTATGTAATTTTTTCTGTGGTTTATGTAGTCGACCTCAATCTGCTAAGATTTTTTTTAAAATAATTATTAAGCTATAATATATATATTTTTAATCAGCACCCTAATTCTAGCGAATTTTATTTGTCCCTCGTAGGAGGCGGGTGTCGAAACTGTGACCTCTCGGTCGCAAGTGAAGGCTTGCCCCGCTGGGCTACAGCCTTCTTGACATCTGCTGGGGCTTAGTTGAAAATTCCACATTACCTAGCTTGTGAGCCAATTAGCAATATATAAGACTTGGGCAATTCTCCCATCTTGAAGTACTTTTTGGAAGTACTTTTTGAGGTATTAAGTTAGGCCAAAATCAATTTTTAACATGGTATCAGAGCCACCTAATTCAATGTTGGACCCCATTATTGTTCACGATCTAAATGTCCAGCCCTAACCATAAGGTTGTGTGTTGAAAATTCTACATCAACTAGTTTGTGCACATATTTGCAATTTGTACGAGTTGGACAATCCTCCCATTTTGAGAGATTGAGTTAGGCCAAAATCTATTTTTTACGAGCTTGCTTCTTGTTGTAACAAATTATTTTTGAAACTAAGGCATTTTGTATCTCTTTACTTTTTTTTCTTTTTTTTGATGGAGATTGTATCTCTTTACTTTAGAAGACTTATCTACATTCAACAATCTCTTCCTAAATCCCAATTCTGAACTAGACTTTTGTAATAGCCAACCTCCTTTTTAAATATCATTTATCTCCAATGAAATCTAATCTTGAATATCTTACAGCCTTAAGAATTGTAAAAAAAAAAAAATTAATGAAGAAGCCTTGTAGCTACAAGACAAAATCCAATAGAGCAACTAATTTGAAACTAAAACATCCATACCAAAGTGCATAACATATACAATAATTAAAGTCTGACCAGAATCAAAATATAGTTCAAAGCAAATAGCAATATAAACAGCGTATTAAAACACACAGATCTGATGTTTATAATAACCAATACCTCTTCCACCACGGTTTCCCCTTGTAAATCTAATGATGTTAGGTTAACATCAAAATTTCCCTCCAACGCTATGTAACTCGGACTCGGTTACAGGTGTCGGATACTTAAACATCTAAAAAACAAAATGTTTGATCGGTCCATGTCCTATTGACACGAGTACGGCAGACATAAACGAAGGGTTCGGATAACATAGCTCCGACAATGGATCATTAGGATTAATGATGTTTTCTTTAGTATTTCCCCCTCAACCAATCAAGAGTAAATCTCTTATAAGGCAAAATGTTTTTCTCACCAAAATCCTGGAACCAAACAGGCCCTTATAGTCTTTACATTATTCTAATGGGTTGATGTAATAGTCCAATTAAGAAAGCAGATGATCAGCCTATTTTCAAGAATTGCTACTCTAGTGGGGCCACTCAATCCTAGGAATTGAGTGGAGCCCACACATGCAGGTGGGCCCCAACCAATTCATGTGGAGGCTATGAGGACAGTCGCGCAAGTCATAAGATTGAATATTCCCTCTCTACTGCAATGACAGGTTTAAAACTTTCAATGCTACTTTTAACAACCTCGATCCTAAAGGAACAGTAATGCACAAATAGGGAACGAGCAAAAATAAATAAATAAATACCCAAACAAACTAAGATTAGAAAAAGAGAATCATGAAATTGATTACTTAATATCTAACAAATAACAAAGAGTTTAGGAGTAAAACATACTGGTTCTAAGTTATGCCAAAGACGAGAAATAAATGAGGAATGAAAAATCACCATAAGATGCTGGAGAACTTAAACCGGCCATTTCGCCTTGACCACGTCCAAATAACTTCCACTTACTGTAGCTTTGGGAGAAATATAGCTAGCCATGAATGGAACAGCAACAGCAGTACAAAAATCATTATGATCAACATCAATCATAATCTTAGTTGATCTTTTTTGCACTGGGCAATAAGAAATCAAAAGGCCACGCCCCACGTACATTAGTATCTCTCCATTTCTCCAACTCGTAATTGGAAGAACTACTTTATTATCGGTCGGACCAACAGGAATGTAACTTCTCGAAATGCTTTCTTTAGTCCAAGAACTCGAAACTCTATATTCTTTCATCCACCATATATCCAAATTAGGAGGCGAAGAACTAAGAAATATACAGAGACAATCTCTAAAACTCCAAGAGCCACCCAAGAGTTTCTTTTTTCCATTCCTGAGGGTTTTGGAATAGGACGGAATTCTTCTGCGCCAATATCGAATGAACATATAAAATCAACTTTTCTCCAGTAGAGATCAAGTTTCTTACATTCTTCAGGAATCCAGTGAAAAGCCCCATTTAATGTAACCTCATAAATGTGAGATTTATTTATTAACTTTGAATATTTTCTAGGTACCGTAAATGGAGCATGATAATCCACCCTTCTCCAACATTTGTCAATCCCAACTGTGAGAATCTCAGCTATAGGGCTCCCAGGGCTCTGTTTTATTGAGACAATTCTCAAGACCTTGTAATGGCCAGTTGTTTGACTAAAACCAAATCCATACTCCTCCTCACGAATTTGGTCAAAGTGTAATGGTTGAGGAAGTTCTGCATATTCTTCAAGTAGCGGATTACAGATGTAAATACGACACCGCTTCTCGGAGTTAGAAAATGATGATAAACAAATCAATCCATTGCATGAGCCCAATAATGTTTCGGTGGTACCAGATAACTTAAAGGATCTTTCAAGAATCTTTTGAGCATTAGGTTGAACACAATGCTTATTTTCTGATTTGAGCCCAAACCAGCAAATAGAAGCTCGATTTGAAAGCACAAGATTAACGTCATTTTGACTTCTGATGTAAGTTTCGTGAAAATAAGGGTCTGAGATAAAATTATACCAGGTCTTGCAAACGCGCTTCAAGAGAAGCATGGCGGCATCTCGGAGCCTTGAGAAAATGTCAGCCAAAATGTAGGCGGGCAGATGCAGAATGAACGATCCAGGATTCTCAGGCCTTTCCAGTAAAGTGATTCTGCTCCTTTAGTACTTGAGTCCCCTAATGGTTCCCTATTTCAAGAAACATATGTTAAAAACAAGTCAAGGTAAGGATCAAAGAGGAAATTCTCTACGGTTAAATATGTTAATTTAATCTGTGCATTTCTGAAAGGAAATATTAGAGAGGGGTAAAGAAACAACAGAAAGTTGCTGTTGCCCTGATATTATTTACATCAGAAAATAAAAAAATATGTCATACTCGAGATCCTCTGACAGAATAGAATAGTATAGGACCAACATAGTGCTAACAAATACTCCCTCCGTTTCATAATATAGGTCTTTTTAGACTCTCCATCTCTTCCAGAAATACGTGTCATGTTTTTCTAAAGCTACCCTTACGGGGGAGAGAGAGAGAGAGAGAGAGAGGTGTTGGTGTTTAGGAATAGACTAATTATTTAAGGGTATAAGAGTAAAAATGTATCGCGTCTCCCCCTTTCTTAATTTATGCTAAACTAACTAGAAGAACCTCTATTATGAAACGGAGGGAGTACCAAATAAGTACTCCAACAGCAACAAAGTGAAAATGTAAATCTTCAGTGGGTGCTAAAGATTCTACGAGTTTGTCGTTCTAAAAGTTTGTGATTTATTGAGTATATGCATTACAATCTGATCTACACATGAAATCAAAATGAGTTGGATGAAATTATGTATAGTTTTATCTTAGGGAAGATAGAATGCTCCTATGTATATTCCGCATTTGGTTGTTTAGGTGCCTTTGACAAACAAAAACAGAGAGTTTTACAGTGTTCTGCTATTGTATCTGATACATGACTACTTCTGAAGCCTCACACTTAAAATCTTAGTAGAGAAAAAAAAGAAATATGTATATATAGACACACACAAACAAAAGTACAATGTCAAATAAAAAGAAAAAAAGAAATCTGGTTAAGTCTAAACACAAACCGAGCTCGAGCCGTTGTTTATAAGTTCGAACTGTTTGGGCAAAGCTCGGATTTGGCTGAGCCCAACTCATAGGGCTAGATTGACATCCCTACAAATTGTACGGGATCAGTAAATGCAAAAATTCCACGAAAACACTGGATAATTTTTGCCTACCATGTATTTGCTCATCAAACAGAACATACCAAACTTAAAAAATAAAGCTATAAGATAAAGAGAACCAGGAAAGAACTTAAAAAGCCCCTCAACTTACAACTGAACAGTAATAGAATTGGAAAAGCAATCCCTAGATTTGATAGGGCAACCAAACTATACACAAGAATTTGTGAATCCACTACCATATTCTTAGCTTATAAATAATGCACTTTTTTTGTAAATATTTTTTATTTATTGGGGAAGGGAACCTATCTATTACAAGAAATATGGGACTCCAGAAGGCGGAGAGGGGATTCGAACTCATGACCTCTACGTTATGAGGCCTTAGCCTTACCACTAGACAAATGCTTCATTGGCATATAAATAATGCACTTGAACTAAACTAAGAAATTCATTTATTCGACTGTTGTAAGAAAGCCAGACTATTTTATCTTTACCATGGCAATAATAGTTCAGTTTCAGATCAATCCCCACGGAGATTCTAAGCAACACAAATAACTATAAGCACACTAATCATGGCGAAATAAAAACTTGGAAGAATAATTTTTTTTTCTCAGATCACGTTACCTCTACATGTGGTGCTTTTAAGACTTCCTCAACTGGAGAAAAGCTTGGGACATATGGAACTGCATGAATGGACCACTGCCTCACAAGCTTAACTGTAAGTTCCTTGGATGACCTTGTTGCTAGATTATAAGAAGTCATCAGTCCACTGGGTCCAGAAATCAATATCTCTCCATTTCTCCACATTAGAATTGGATAATCTGAACCATTGCACGTAGGATCTGTAGTGGAACACCCAAGCACCACTTCTTTACTCCATGACTGTATAACACCATACTCTTCCATACACCAAATATCTAGATCTGGACTATAATTGGAGTGAAATACACACAAACAACCACTCAAAACTCCCAATCGCGTCTTCCAATTCCTTGGTGACAACCCAGGCGGAGTTGGCATAGGGAAGACCTTTTCTTCTCCAATGTCAAATGAATACATAAAATCAGGTCTCCTCAAATCCTCAACAATCCAATGAATAGCTCCATTAACCTCACAAAACCGATTTGTAGCAAGCATGCACCCTTCTTGTAACTTGTTAGCCTGGGGAAATGGAGCATTAACCCATAAACCCTCCAATTCTCATCCACTCCGATTGTGCAAACATGTACTTCAGTTTTACCTGGACGCCATTTCCTTTTTATAATCCTCAATAGCTTGTAATGCCCAGTTTTTGGGCTAAATCCAAATCCATAAGCATCATCAACAATTTTTGGCACTGCCATTGGTTGCGGAAGCTGAGCATATTCCCCTAACAATGGATTACTAGTATACAAAGTAGTACTCTTATCGGGAGAATAATATTGCAAAATCAAGAGCAAACCATTGCAAGATCCCAGCAAGGTCACTTCTCCATCAGAAAACCCAGGTGGATTTTGAAAAATTTGCAGGCTAGTCGGCCTAATGGTGTACCGATTATCTGCATTGAGCTCAAGGAAGCAAAAACCCGACTTTCCAACGGAAACTACAATGCTAGGGAATGGGGGTTGTGTAGGATAAGCTTTTGCAAAGTCGGGGTCCGAGAGAACAAAATGCCAGGCTTTGCAGACTCTTTTGCAACTAAGGATGGTGGCAATCTGGAGTTTTGTGAAGATAATTATGCTATTAATTATGTAAGCAGAAAGAAGAGAATTCAGTCAATAACTAGACCAATAAGAAGGTAGAATAATTTCTCCACTGCGCAACAAGAAGTTTCAGTAAAATATAATAATATTAATAACAATTTGCAACAGGACCTTGCTCAAACTGCATCTCATGTGTAGCAAAATAAAACAGCTGCATATTCTTGTGCCCCAATTGGCCCAGTCTAAATTCTTTCGTGTCACATTCTATTCATTTGAATCCCCAAGATCATACATTGACAAAAATATATAAACCTGATGTAAATACTCACTATAGGAAAAGACATCCAACACTTCACTGAAGAAAGCTACAAAGATAAATATCTGGGTGGATGGAGGAAAGCAATGCCGGCGCCGCCCTTTTTCCCTCCAAGTGCTGGATGAAAGAGACGGATTCCTCATTTTGTTTTTTGTCCAAAATTCCTATAAAGTCCAGCTGTGAAATTTATTGGTTAAAGTTAATTAGATTGCTTAATGCTGGGGCATGCTTTTCTCGAGTACCTACAACGGTTCCATTCGACAAGCAAGGGAGCATTTGGACAGTAATTCTATACCTTCTTTACCACAACAACACTATAACCCATTAAATCCTTAATAATTAAGATATGAACGAAAATGGATAAATGCACAAAGTGGCTAATGCTCCATTAATAAAGCAAGTTATTTTTATATAGCAAAACTCAGAGAATTCAAACCACACAGTAAATTAATCCTCAATTAATGTCAAAGAAGACATCACAATTATTACTCTCTAACAAGATTGTCAAAATCGCGAGTTCGATCGTAAAATCGTACGATTTTTTTATCTTAAGGATATAAATCGAGTCAAATCGTAATAAAAATCGCCGAAAGATTGAATCGTAGAGGATCGTCTATTTAGATCGTAAAATCGCACGATCCAGTGCTATGCAATCTTGTCTTTTTACATTTTATTATTAAAGTAGGATTAATATGGTTCCCACTTCCCCTCCAGTATGACTCGAACTCCTGACCTACCGATTGGAAGTAAATCTTCTAACCACATGAGCTGCACTTCCTTGTCTCAGACTCCTATCTTCATCGCTCATCATCAACATGAGTGGAGGTGGAGATTACATGGAGGATAATAATAACATCTTGAATGGTTTGCTAGATTAAAACGTTAGAAAGATAGATTTGTTGTTACGAAATTTGTTGGAGTAAAAGACCTTCTGAATGGTAGGTTTGCTTCCGAAGTTTATCACTTCTTATAGTATGTGATTTAATTTTAGTTTGTTAGTTATATTAGTATTCTTATTTTTTCCCGTTGAAGTATTTGTTTTTTTTTTTGTTCAATTGCATATAAAATGATGTCTTGTTGACATAAATTTATCATGAAATATTATTTTAATAGTTTTGTCAGATATTCTGATCCGTGCCACGATCCTCATGTTTACGATTTTTTAGATCCTTTCCGTTCCGAGTCAAATTTGCGGTTTTGACAATCTTGGTCTCTAATTCTATTTAAGAAAGTAATGTTAATATTTTAACTAACAAAATACTATATTTTTTATTTCTTTAATTTTCGTTACATCTTCTAAACGTTCTATATTATAGAATTGAGATGATAAAAGACAACAAACTATATTGCTGATTTAGGCATATAATAGATAAAGTCATGAATAAAAAATTCAATGACAATATTCGCAATTTTTTTCTCAGTTTCAGAAGCGAATTTGAACAAGGACAGAAATCATCCGTCCAATACAAAATTTGGATTTTAATTCCACAAAGCTTTCATATATTTTCACAAACAAAACCTACAGCTACGTGGGGTTGAATAATTAAAAAAAAAAATAATAATAATTAAAGTTGGAAGTTTGACTCTTACTTAATATATCATAATAATAATAACATATGGTTAGAATGCTGAACGTGTTAATTTTCAACACTTGTTGAACAACGTCCTCGTCCATCATTCTGATTTCTTTAGATATAATGAATATGTTTGATCAGTTTGTTTAAAAAGTCAATCACACTCGATCCAATATATTTCAATCCCACTTTTCTGCTTCCAAATCAATATAACCCATTTTCATAGCATTTTCTCCATCACGAATTTCCTTCTAATATCTCGACTGTGTTCACCAATTTTGGCATCATGATTTTCAAGCCGAAACATTATCCCTGTTTTAAGGCTCCATTTTTTAAAATCTCTCAAAATTTAATCCTGTTAATTTCGATCATCCTCCTTTATTTTATACAATATTTATGATTTCTTATTATGCATAATTTCATTATAGAGAGTTAGAGTTCACCATATTCATTTATAGAATTGCTTGTAAATTAGAACATACTCGTTGAAGATCTTAATGATTTTGGGAGTATTCATGGATTTATGTTTTTTTGTGAAAGTGTTAATCATTCAAAAAATGGTGGAGGAAATACAAAGTTGGGGATTCAAATATTTTATTTTTGGATCATCTTTATTTGGGTCACAGTAAATATATTTAATAATAGTTACTTTGAGTCATCTATTTTACATTGATTCAATTATAAATCCATATTTATTTTATAATGTCATTTCAGATCTTATTTATCTCTATATTAGTTCTGTTTCTTACAACTGTTTGTTATGTTTCTTTCCGCTGTTAGTCATGTTTCTTACAGTTATTAGTTATTTGTCTTACAGCTGTTAGAGGAGAAATTTCTTAGCGTTGTTAGACATTTTTCTTACAGTCGTAAGAAACATAATTAACAGTTGTAAGAAACATAACTTACAATTCTTAGAAAACATCTAACAATGGAGATAGAGGAATCCGAATTTTTTTGAGATATGGAGAAATTTCGGGATAATATCTTCAAAGATAGGGGAGAAATGTATGGAGATATGTGAGAAATTTATTTGAGACATTAAAGTGATTGCCGAAATTTTTGGATATAGGGAGAAATTTTGGGAAAATATATTCAAAGATATGAGAGAAATTTGATGGAAGGATTTAAGGGATTTTTGACGAAATTGGAGGGATATGGGAATTTGGTGTTTTGTGTTGATTAAATGTCTAAGTATCATCATGTCATCAGATTTCATCCAACGGGCCAAATGTGTTCTGGAGGTAAAGTTCAACACCGATTGAGTCGATAATTGTTGGAAGATATAGGGAATTGAATGAAAATTGAATGAACATAAGATTGGATTATTCATTTATTTTCTTTGGATTGCAAGATGGAGCTTGCAACGGATGAAGAAGATTGAAATTTCTCACAATGTGAGAAGTAATGTGAGAGTTATGAGTATTTAGTGAAAACTTCATCTAATGGAAGATCACTTAATCTATCTTCATTGAATAACCTCTCAACATCTCCCCACATCTCCTCTAGTACAAATAGGTACCTCCCGTAACATTCTAGCTCTAAGAAAAAAAATCTCCTCCTTTTAAAATCTCTTCAATTGTTATAAGTGTATGAGCAAAGAGTTTTGGTGATTATGAGCCAAGAATATTAGAAGCCTTTGTCCTCTTGGTGGTATAGCTCAGGCAGTAATTCAAGTTCGCTTACGAATTTCCGTTGTATCCTGGGAAACAAACGTCCTATTACGAACGGTAGGGGACGAAATTGGTTTAAGGAAACTGTGTTTACACAAGCCTCGGTATTATAACTTTTCTTAGATATAAATTGTTTCTTCTTCTATTCTATTTTTTTTTCGTTCTCAATTTGTTTTATAAATCGATTCTAAAGTTAAAAATATATTTCTTACTATTGTACTAGTAGTAGAGTATCTTCTGTATCTAATAGAGTTTCAAATTTTTTCATAGGGTTAATTACTATTTTTATTTAGTTTTCTCTTCGATATGTGTACTATTGATTATATAATCTGAAATCATAGGACAACGGAGTGTAGGTGTTTAAGACTCTTCACTCAATCGGTAGATTTAGAGTTCAAGTAATGCAACAAAGAAAGTGGGAAATCGCTATTAATTACTTTGAAAAAAAAAAGGGAAAAGAAAAAGAAAATCTCAAATAATAGTATGACATTTTTTGTATTTCGAGAAAAAAAAATTGGTCACGCTCGTGTTATAGAATTTTCAATGAAGTTTTTCTATATGCAAGGTTAGAGTTGAGGCCTTAAACAACTACAAGTTTTTACCCTTAGATACGCTTTTGTTAGTTTTTGTTTGCAAAAAATTGCCATCGATTTGGTTAAGGTTAAATAGTACGTGTCTCTATGTACGGGTGTGCATTTGGTATAATGCAAAAACAGCAACCCTGAAAATGTCATACTGTTAGGAAATCTCACTTCGTTCAGTTAGTGAGCAAATATATTAATTCTTTATAGAGATTGTGCCATTCCCATTTTTAACACACATCCACCAAAAAATCTAGGCGGATTCCGAAAAATCTCTGGGTCATTCCACTTCATAACGCAATTATCTGCATCGAGTAAGGAAACAAAAACCTGACGGAAACTACAATACTAGTGAAGGCAAGGTTTGTATGGTAAAGTTAGGGTCTGATGGAACAAAATACCATGTTTTGCAGACTCTTTTGTAGGCAATCAGTAATCTTGTGAAAATTAGTTAATGAGTCTCTATGTTCCATCCTAAAATTAGCTTATAAGTGATTTGAATCTTTCTTAGGCACTCCATGTGTGACTTCATATTTGAACACTCACTACTAGAAATATAGCTTATTGCGACGAGACTTTTTGCGTCGGGCGTTTACTGTTACAAATAACTGTCATTTGCGTCAAGAATGACACACCAACGCAAATAACGGTACGACATCGTTTCTTGATATGCATTTACGACCGCTAATTACTATTGTGTCGGCGAACTAATTCGTCGTGAAAAGGGGATTATATGCGATGGGCTTCAGTCGACACAAGAAGTTTCGCCACAAATAATCAAAATTTGCGATGGGATTCTCCCGTCACATATGAAGTTGATGCAAATGACCAAATTTGCGACGGACTTCATTCGATGCAAAAGGTTTTGCCCCAAATAACCAAAAATTGCGATGGAATTCTCCCGTAACATATAAAGTTTATGCAAATTATCAAAATTATATTATTAGTTTTTGCGCCGCAGTTCGACTGTTAAGTTGCAATTCTTATGGCTAACTCGACTGAGTTCGGTCAAATATTTTCAACTCATATCTAAATTTATATTTGATGTGAGTCAATTTTCTCAACTCAACATTAACTCATTTTTAGCTCACATATAGCTAAACACAACTCATTTATAAACTAATACACGAATTTTAAAAAAAAACCTCGTGTCGTAATATGATTCACTAATCCTGCAAAGAAATAATAAAAGTAATTCCAATAATTGATACTATGAGTTTAATATCATTGCAACAAGACGTCGTATAGAAGACTATAATGTAAAATATGTACGTGCAGGATGTGATCCTTAAAAGTTCACTGTTAGCAGAAGCCAATATCTCGGGGTCTCAATGCCTCATTCTCTTACTGAAACAAGTGGTGCTTCTTTACCAACTTCGAAATACTCAATTTTAAGGAAGCTAAAAAAATGTGAGCGCACCTACACGAGCCTTATTGAAAAGGCCCTTACTATTGAAAGGATGTTAGCACTCTTTTTTTATTGCACGAATATATATAAGACTATTACTCACTATGTCCCAAATTATATGTCAACGTTATATTTTGCAAGTGATTTAATGTCCTAACAAATTCTATATTGAGATATGGTAAAATGTCAAACTCGACCGACCGTTAATTTACTCCCCATTTAATTTACCTCATTTTGTCTCTCTCTCTTTCTCAAATATTCATTGTAAGAGGTAAGTTTAAAAAACCATCAGTAATAATCCATTTTTATTTAGAAATTGAACAATTAATTGGAAACATATTAATGATGTAATCTATACAGATAATTTGGGACATAGTCCATTCACATGCTAAATCAATTAAAATCTACTCTGGTCAATCTCGATTCATATTTTAGATTGGCAAAACATCTTGGCTCATGTATGACTTATTTAGCTAAGTTGAGTTGATCGATCCAAATATCGAATCGAGTGCAATATTATTATTAATTTTTAGAAACATTTAAAAATTCTAAACCCATCAATTTATTCACATTATTTAATACGAAACTGAGAATTAATATTAGTTAGAAGGTGGGTTCTCAAATTATTTTTCCTTCAAAAAGTTATCAATTTCAATTTTGTAATAAAAACAAAATTAGAGTGAATAATATTTGTTAGACATTTAAAAAAAAAGAAAAAAAAGACCAAGTCTACTTTTGCTATCCTCTCGTGGGAGTAACTGTAAGTTCTCTAGAGCAAAAATAAATAAATAAATAACTTTCTCTAAATTTCCAAATTCTTCATCCCACCAAATTGAGAAATCTAGGGCAAACGGGGGAAGGGATAACTGTGCAAAATATTAATGTATGGCCGAAGCCTGTAACTGTCGCACACACAACAAATTGGGGGAAAATATTTTGGCAAGAAATCCATCAATTATCATCCTTTCATTTTTGGCTTGAAAGTGTATCTCCTTCATCGATTTGGAGTCTATAGAGAAAGGCCACTCTTTTAGAATTGGGTAAGTATGGTCAGTTTTTATTCTTTTTATCCCTTTTCTTCTTTCAATTTATTATGACTGAAAGTATTGTGGTAATTTAGGGTTTTAATTTATGTTCCTGACTCTGGATATATATATATATATATATATCAGTTTCGTTTTGTCTGTTTGATTCTTATTGTGTTGGTTGTTGATTTAATTATTGAGACTGTGAGTTTATTGAAGAGGTGAATATGTTTGACATTTGAATTTTGAATTAGGAATTAGGAAAATTAAATAGACTAAAATATGATGTTTCTTTACTGCAGATATATAACTAGTTACATTGCCTTGTACATATGTATCCTTTTCATGATTAATCGTAATCATCAATGTTCTATTGTACTACATGTAGGAATTTAATTATATGTTGCGAAAATTAAGGAATTATAAATTAAGATGTTTTTTTAATCAATATATGAATATTAACTCTCTTAAATAAAATTAGTGTTATACAAGTATTATCTTAGTGAAGATACAGGTACCATTTGACTTCAGAGCTTTTGCTTGAAAGAAAATACACCTTCCAGGGCTGTTCTAATTTTAAGTAAATTAATTCTTAATCATAAAGCAAAAGACATGAGATTCTTTATGGAAAATTTAAGTGAAAAACAGTGCTATTGCACATGCACAACCTCAAACATTTGAAGCAATTCTGATGAAATAAATCCGAAATACTCCCTCCATTCCTAAATATAAGACTCTTTAGACATTTTGAGAAAATTAAGGAAATTGTCATTTCTACTTAAACTTCCAATATTATCCTCCACCCTCACTCTCGCTCACTTCTACATCATAAAGAAAGGAAAATGTCGAGGGTATAACTAGAATGAATTGTTGACAACTAATAAAATAATCTTAAACGACAATTAATTTGGATACATAAATATCTCCTAAACGACAATTAATAGGGAATGGAGGGAGTATTTAAGAGGATTTGTCTAGAAAGAATACAAATAGGATAATTTCTGATATGAAGAAAATATTATTGTATAGTAAGTATTAGTATTAAGAATTTAAGATAATTTTCAATCGGGAAATTGATTCTTACAAAACTGGTTCACAGTGCATGCTTCAAAGCCTTAAATTGTCCATTTCCTTGCTGTAGAAGAATAACACAAACTCCAAAGGTTAGCAACAATTCTTTGTCATAGTAGAGATAATTCTTACTGAAGAGATAATTGTGAAACTACAGAAAAAAACTAGCAATAATTTGTGCAACCTGGCAAATGTACACCTTGTGAAGTTAATCCAGATAAAGTTTCCATTAAGTGAGAACACTAGTTCCAAATTCAATGAATGACTCTTCTCTCATCAAGAGCTACATGGCATTAAAGCATCTTCTACTCCTTCCATCTCTGTTCATATGTCCTAGGTTGAAATTAAGGACATAATAGAAGTATAGAACAACATGCATATTGGAGCAATATTCTTTCCCATTTAAGCTTCCTCTTCTCTCACATTTATTAAACATTAGGACATAGTACTGGTATCTGATTTGCAAAATCACACTGAAACTAGTACCCCTGTCTATCTCATTAGATATTGAAATGAACTCAGTCAGTCATAACAGCTGCAGGCTACTAACTTACCAAATCAATTTACTATCATAAACAGAAAACGTAGTACTAACCCCACACCCAGAAATATATAACACTGCCTTAATTCTTGGACATAATTTAAGATTCCTCTAGTTTGGAAAGTTTCAATAAATGCCTGCTTATTACTTAAAAGGTATGGATGGCCTCTCGTAGGAAATACAAGAACATAAAATATTGCTAGATAAACCATTCATTAAATTTGAAGTTCATAGTTGATTTTAATCCTTTGGATTTCCACATGAAGACCATATAAGTAAGCATATCACAAAATCAGAAAGACAGATATTGCCTGCCAATTTCCGCAAAATACAGACATGTGTGCACTTTGAGCAGTCTATTCCAAGCATCTTCTTTAATTAACTAGATAACTACTAAGAAAAAACCAAAATACTACAACCACCACCGATCCTCTTTCAATGCTCGAGGACTCAAAGAAGTAACCGAAAATACATATCTTTTGCACCTCACTCACTCGAAGCAAAATGCAGCAAGTAAGTAACTAGTGAAAAACTGCTAAATACGAATCAAATTGTTACAAAATTCTCATAAAACAAATCTAACACATAATTTATAAACAAAATTAAAGAAAATCCTACAAAAAAATAAAAGTTAGCAATCACCGAATCAAGTTCTAATACAAAACAACATTAATCAGATTACAAAGCACAGAAATCGAAAAAAGAAAAAAGAAAACAGTGAACATACCAAGCTATTACAGTTAATACACCTCCGATTATCAGGAAGCTTGAGCAGATTTCGTATAACTCTCTCGTTCCTCTCGTCCTCTTTCCGATTCGCCATTGCAAAACCGCAGCTTTTTCAATCAAATCAAAACCGCAACAGCTCTCCGCCTCAATCCTTTACTTGTTATTCAAAATCCACAATTCACTACAAAAATCAAAAGAAAAAACATATAAAAAAAATCAAGTGATAACGAAGATGAATCCTTCAATTACTAGTCAAAATTTCGACCTTCAACAGGAATAGATCTGAATTAGAAATAAACGTAAGTATGATGAACTTACGGAAGTGCGTTTCTGCTGCTTCTGCGCTGGAAGTTAACTGACCTCTGATCGGTGGTGCAGAGAGAGAGATGAATTTATTCTTCTTTATTAATTAATTTTTACAGATCGAAAAAGTGACGGCTTTTGTACAGCTCAAGTTCTAGAGAGAGAGTACAACCTTCTTTTTTTTTGGGCTAAAATGTGGAGACAGAGAATAAGTGAAGACTCCGTTTGCCTGCTTCTTACGGCTTTCGGTTAGTTGACGGCGTTTTTTACTACGGGAATTTTAGGGACAAGTCTTACAAGGCGACTAGGCAGATAAGGACTGTTTTACCCTTGGGTATCGGCGGATTTACGCCATCGGCTTCTTCTTTTCATTGTGGCTCTGGGGGTATTCTAACGATTTCTTCTTTCCTTTTTTCTTATCCGCTTAGGAAGATCGATTAGCATTTACTGTTTCTTACATTGTATTTGATTGGATGCAGTTTAGTTTTTACTTTAAATTCAAATTTATACCCAAATCAGTTTAAAATTAGTAAAATATTTAGTCTAAAAATTCATTTAGAAGTAATACAAATATGAAAACTTATTTTTCATAAACAAAATTGTTAAGAGAAAATCGTCACAGACGTCTCCCAACTATTTTACTTTAGCCTCGATCGTTCTAATTCAGTTTTAACGGCATAAAGAATTCTCCAACAATTTACAGACAGTCCATACAATATTTTTCGTCAAAATGCGATGAAATCTGTCAAATTTGACAATGTACCTTGCACATGCTCAAATAATTATGGGTAAAATAATCATTAAACAGACACCATATTATTTTGCATCACACTCACCTAGCACTGTAAAATGGACTTAAAGTCCTTGAACCAGTCTGGGTCCGATTTATATGGACTTGGACTTTAAATTTCAAGTACATTTAAAAGCGGGTATTTTGAGTCTGGGTCCGTTTAGATGCGGATTTTGTGTGGGCCGATCTGCAAAAAATTATATATATATTAGAAAAAATATCTCCAGTCATATTCTAAAACTAATGAGTCTAATGATTTGGTTTGTTCTTTTGTCTTTATTTATTGGGGGACCTATATACTACAAGACAAAAGGGGATTTAAGAAGTGGAGAGAAATTCAAACTCATTATCTCTACGTCAGGAGGCCTCAACGTTGGCCACTAAACTAATGCCTCATTGTCATCGAATCTATGTAGTCTTTTCTTAAAGTTTTTTTTTTTGTGTGTTGCAATCACAATGTTAAATTTCTATACTTGTAAATTCATATCTATTTCACTATTTGTTTTGAAAAGTAGAGTATTACTCCAATATGAATCTTCTATATTTAGTTTGGATGAATAGATAGTTCTTCAAAAGCTCATGAGCTCGCAGACCGGTCCATTAAACCACGAACTTTAAACGGACTGGGCATGAAACTAGCATTTCAAATATCGCAAAAAAAAATGAACTAAGTCCGGTCCGGTCCATTTAAAATAAATCTGCGCAGATTTAGACTCAAACAGGATTGGACCAATCCGTTTGACAGTGCTACACTCACCACTTCCCACCACATTCACTACCACCACTTCCATCTAATCTCTTCCTAACTCTTTTACAACCCATTAACCCTAAACTTCTATTTCTCCCCACCCCACACCACACCCAAACCAAAACAAAAAAAATCACTAAAAGCAAAAAGTCTTGATGAATTTTTTTAATTCCAATAATTCCTTCAAAAATTCATATGAACGTATGCCGAATTTCATGAATTCCTAGGCCAATAAAGTAGTAAGGAAGAAAATTTTCAGCCATTCAGAAAGTAGAAGAAAAAGATGACATGTGTGTTTTCAATTTTTGATCCATTGTTTTTTTTGGTCAATTATACGAACCCTTTTCTGGAAGGACACGAGATTAGATTTTTAATGATGAGTTTTTTTATATTATCAAAATATTGATTTTTTTCTATGTGGGTATGAATTGATGTATTTGTTTATATGAAATGAGGAATGTGTAATTTTGTTGGGGTGTTTATGGTATCAAGTTTTTAAGATAAGGTTAAGTTGTGAATTTTGTTTGGTTATATATACTTAGAGTTGGAAAGATTGTGTAAATATTTGTGCTTTATTTGTATTTTGATGAGTAACTCATTGATTTGTGTTTTTGGGACAAATCTTATAGTTTATGTTGTTGATTTGATTGAGATTTTTCATTGTAGGGAGCTTTTATGGGATAATGGGTAGATGGGGTGAAAGTGTTGGAGGTGGAGGTGGAGGTGGAGGTGGTAGGGAATAGTGAGTGTGAGGAGTAAGAAGAAGAGAGTATTTTTTTTAATGATTATTTTACTTCTAGAATTGTCGCATTTCGTCATATTTTAATGAAAAAAAAATTCTGAGACGTCTGTAAATGGTTGGAGGATTTTTATGCCGTTAAAATCAAATTACGACTATCAAGACTAAAGTAAAATAGTTGAGGGATGCCTGAAACGATTTTCTCAATTGCTTATAATAAGTACTGCACATCTCTTTAAATTTCCTCATTTTTTTTAATTGTTTTACTACCAATTGCATTTTCTATTATTCTTATTGTTTTTATATTGGTTATTGTCTCCATCATTTGTAATTACTTTTAAATTATTGATCTTTTCATGCAAAATGAGAAAGACAATAAAATGTTTATCTTCCCTAAACTTATAGGGATTTACTTATTTAAAATTATTATGCACTAGGTTTCTACTATAGTGCCTCATATA
>JAOWBF010225147.1:0-14092 GCA_028566175.1 Vinca major
GAGACGTCGGCGACGGTCTGCTCGGCGCCGTTGCTCCACACGTACAGCGCGGCCAGCACGACGGCCGCGACGACGAGTAGCCGCACGGCCAGTGTGACCCAGAAGACGACGACGCCGTACATCATTTTGAGGACTTACAGCGAGAGCCAGAGGATGACGAGGAGTGCCATACGCATACTTTAACTAACCGTTTAGCAGACGCGTCTCACGTAGCCATCTTGCCGTCCATGACCTGACAACGTCTAGTCTCACCGTCTGCTAGATGGGATACTACTGGTCCATCTCCGTGCAGTGTTCTGCTCCTCTCGCTCCGGCCGGCGAGCATTCCTCCTTCAATGCCCGGACCTTTCCTCCCCTTGGCCTTATTCCATCGCTCTGAGTCAGCCTGCTTATCTCTCTCCTTCGCCTTCATTGCTTTGTGCCCTCAGGACTCTGTTGTCTTCCCCAGCGTCCTAGGCCTTATTCAAACACCATCAGCTTGTGGCTCTCCTACTTCCATTTTTCGGCTCGTCTCTAACTTCCAACTGAATTGTCAATAAAAGCCGCGACAATTGCCTCTCTCCTGCCCATCCACTACACCGCACTTCTTTCTAGGCTCACAGCCACCAATAGGACCGCCGCAACGGCAGCCATGGGGACTACCTAGCGCACCACCACCGCTCCCACCGCATCCCTCAGGACCGCCCATTTACTGGCGACCTACCTTCCCACCTCACACGCCCGTATTAGCACACTTCCACCACCAACTCGGCAACCACGGCTGGGGCTACAATGAAGTGTACAACTACACGTCAGAGCCGAACAACTCGTTCCACACGCCCTTGAACACGCTCGTCCTGCGTGCCATTGCCAATCGCTCCGCGCCGCCGGACCATCGGCGTGGCTGACATCACACACGACGCTGTCGCAAGACCAGGCGGATCGCGGCTCCGTGCAACTCGTGTCTCCGAGACACAATGCATCCCCTTTGGACTCACGCGGGCAACAAGACGCATCCAATCAGCAACACGTAGTCAACATTCAGTGCGGGCCACATTTTGCCAACCTGTCGCGTGTCTACGCCGAGAGCTTAGCGGTGCCAGCGACGCTGGGTGCTCCTGTTCGCGCACATTCATTTACGGTTGCGGTCGGATTTTGTTGGCGGCATCGCCCGCCCCGCGCGGAACCTCTTGCCAGGGCTACAACTTGTATGGCGCGATCGGCTTATATCTCAACACGGCTGCTGTCCTCTTTCCAACCAGACTGAGGGGCGTTGAGAACACTCCCAGGCGCGTCGACAGGACACCACCCAGGAGAAGCTCAAGAGAGAAAAGCAACCACGTCAACGCTAGCCACGCCGGGGAATAGAAAGGCATTGGTATGGCCGCAATGGACGCGCAGGAGCTACGATAAACCGCAACATGGCATCCCTCAATCTTTAAGTAAGTAATCCGCTTCCCAGCTTTTGCAGATAAAATAGGCAAGACAGAAACTACAAGGCGAGCCACGCCATACCAATCATGCGCGCCTCGCTCGCCCAGCTTTTGCAGCAATCATGACTTTGCGCGCGTGGAACCGCCGGCGGCAGTGAGGGTGGAGCCGCCGGCGGGAATTGCCACTGCGGCTTTGCAACTCAATGCCTGGCCACACAGTTGCGGGCGTGACTGCACATGTTCCTCCCGATGACTTGTGGTATCAGAGGTATGCATCTGCATGTGAAGAAGGATTTGGTGAGTTATGATACATGTGGTGGTGGTGCGGAGAGACCAGTCTTCTATGGCTTTTACTTAGCCTCATTACACTAACCTACCAACGCCGCCACCGTCACGTCCACCATGACCTCGGGCACATTTTTGTCACTGCCAACCCTGCCCGTCTATCTAGTAAACCATCTTCAAGTGTAGATGCGGCTACGGGTGCTTCCGCTGCGGCAGTGAGACTGCTTACAGTCCCAAGCGCTTAGCATCATCGGCGTGTCTAAGCACGGATGATCGGTTGGGCCAGAGGGTGCGGCTGGGCAAGTCGGCCAGCTAGGAACCAAGGTACCTGGTACCGTAGGTGACGAGGGCAGCGTGACGGCGGGCCGGGTGCGGGTGTTCGCACGCATTGAAACTGGAGCTGGAGCTGGCGCTGGAGCTGGTAGTCAGCACAGTGATGGCATCCCCAGCAATGTGCAAGAGCCTGGACGAACGCTGCGTCTCGATTGATTCGTTCCCCCGCGTCGCCCATTTCGATGGGCATCCCGCAGCGACCGGCTTGGGCGTTCATTCAGTGCGGTCCAGTGGTGGTTGATGGGTTCTGCATCAGAGCGTTGGGCAGCACAGGCTTCGGGGAGGACCGGAGCTTGGAGGAGAGGCATGATGAGCGTCATAGATAACTGGCGACTGGCAGAGAGAGGACGATAGTTGGCGCTGCTGGTACCAACATGAAGCGACGGGAGCGAGGTAGATCAGATGATGCGACGCGACGCGACAGAAATCGGCCATTGTCCTAATCCATCCATATACATGTCCACTTCTGCTTCTTCCCTCCTGTCCCCTCTCTCTTTCTGTGCCATCAATCGAAGATCGCGAACCTCCTCTCCGAACTGCCCGACTGATTTTGATTTGCTGGTGTTGGTGGAGGCCCAGGATGCTCCCCTGTGGAAGCCTTCAAACTGCCTGACTGATTTTGATTGGCTGATGTTGGTTGAGACAATGGCTTCATGTTCGCAAGTGGCCTCGGTTTTGGAGGAGGTGGTGGATTGAGCAGAAGATCGCTGCTGTGGACGAAAAGGCTCGAGGATGGCGTGGAGAGACGAGGGTCTTTCAGATCTGAGACTGGCGAATCTGTCCTTGAATCCTGCGAAAGGGGCTGTGGATGAAAAGGCTTGAGGATGGCATGGAGAGACGAGGGTCTTTCAGATCTGAGACTGGCAAATCTGTCTTCATATCCTGCAAACGGGGCTGTCTGGAGGTGGATTTAACAAGAGGAATATCATCATTAGAAGAGGAAGACTCGTCCAGAAAGACGGTCATGGACGCGACGGAGCCGTCAGGAATAAAGCTTATCATCTTCTTCGAGGCCTCACGTCATTGTTATCATTTCCCATAGTCGTCTTTACTCCTGTTGAAGCCCTTGTTAGGATACGGGCACGCGCGGTGGTGATTTGAATTGCTGGCGTGAGTGGGATAAGTCGCTGGCTCAGCTTTGACAAGGTCGCCTACCACAAATGTCAAATGTTGGGTCTGAAGACGGACGGATGACGGCATTCTTCCAGCTGCCAGCTTTGCTCACCTCATTGAGCGCGGGTTGGTAGCGCCGCCCATGGCAAGCCGACCGCGAGGTTGTGCGCGGTCGAGCCGGTGACTTTGACGTCTAGACAGGATCAACTGATAGCGCCCGTCTTCTAGATGACCCGGATCTGTACTACACAGCGGTTTGACTTTCAGAAAGTGGCTGGGCACACCAAGTCTCAATGTATTTCTAATGCTGACTCCAATGTAGAAGAAGACGAGAGCAGAAATACGACGAGAGTGCGACGTTGTTCTTGTCGCCTTGAAGCAAGCAGAAAAAAGGCGACTCGAAGTTATCAAGTCTCAATGTATTTCCAACGCCGACTCTAAACGAGAGCAGGAACACGAGAGTGCAGGCTGTTCTTGTCGCCTTGAAGCAAGCAGAAAAAAGGGGACTTGAAGTTATTCCCCGCAGAGTCCGTCCACGCTGTCAACGGTGCCTCACACGCGCTGTCCGCCTTCCACAGGCCTCGCCTGCTGGGTCGACGTGTGGAAGGGCGAGTACGGCCGCTTTTAGGCGTAGGAGCAGATGGCGCGCGCTTTCATGATTGGCCAGCAGGTCGCCTGCGCGTCGGTCACACCGTCAGCACGGTGGCTGTTTGGCTAGGTAGCCAGGCCAACGTCGTGTAGGCCAGCTCAGCTTGCTGGACGGACTGGAGCGCAAGACGTGGCGTCGAGCCACTCGGTTCTTGCGGAACGGTGGCGAGGTCGAGCACCATGCGCTCGGGTTCGGGAGCAGGCGACTGTAGGCAGCTGAAGGCACCCATCCTTTGTGCGTAGACCAAAAGAAAGATGACCTGGACATGTCAATTCTCGTGTTTATTTCCGTCGCAAAAACCCCGCGCTCACGGACGACGCCGTCCTATGAGCCCTCCCGATGTCCAATTCCAGGACTTGGCTAGGAGCGGCGCTGAGAGATTGAAAAAATGACCGAGGCCAGCGAGTAGCCCAATGTGCGCATGGCGGAGACAAGGGACGGGACTTTGGCAGACGCCTTTTGCAGCGGGTAGCGGCGCCAGCATTCTGCAGGCGCTTCGCCGCTGACATGGTGCGCTTGCAGCCCGCCGTGAGTCGCGCGTTGTGTAATACACCGGCGGGCTCGACGGAACGCGTTGCCACAAGATGGTTCGATCATGGCCGGCGTCAAACGCCACCAATCGCGGAGAGTAATGTAGGAAAAAGACGCCAATTCCTTTGAGACGCTCAAGCTGCTTGAGCGAGGTGGATGGTGGATTGATGGATGAGAGAGAGGGCGCGTTGTAGCGAGGGGTGGGTCTGAAGGCAGCGTAGCGTGAGAGCAGCTGGTGTGCCGGTCTAGAGGGCGAGTGGAGAGGTCGAAGCAGCATCGAAAAGTCGTGGGTGGGCATTTTGCTCGTCCAGGCCTGGTGGGTAAGGCATCGTAGACACGGTCGTTGTGTCGTTGATGTCGTGGCTTGCGACTGTGGAGAGTCGAAGATGGCGGGGGATGGGGACCCGGACGACGCGGCGACTGGACTGAGTTGTCCGAAATGGCGCACTCCCATGGATCCATCCATCAATCTGATGAGTGCAAGAGGCGTCGTTGCGTGGAACGGTTGGCTTGATCTGAGGAGATGACGAGAGGGAAAGGGACGGCGTGCGTGAGGAAGCGTGGGCAGGCCGGGCGCCGCGACGGTAAGGATGACTGACTGCCTAGCAGTAGGCGGCTCAAGCTGCGAGAGAGAGAACAAGGTAAGTTGGATAAGAGAACAAGGGCCCGCCAATTTGGGAGCTACAGTAATACCGCGGCGGTGGCGCACGTCAGTTGAGAGGGATGGCAAGATACAGCGTCTTGACCGACGCGGCCGGGGCCTTGGACATGGTGGACATTGACAACGTTGAGGGATAGTGGAAGAGCACTTGTTGCTTGCTGATGAGGCGGACGTGGAGCAGAGCTGAGATGGTGAAGAAATCGATATCCGGAGACTGACTACTCCCGTTCTTCCCCCCTGCATCTTTGACAACAGTCGCTGGGTGCCGCAATGACGAAACATCACCATCACCACTCCTGAAATCTTGTCGCTTCGCCGTCGGGCTTCGCCTGCATCGTTGGTGGTGATCGTGGTGGTGTTTGACGGCCTTGGACTTGGCCTGGGAGGCGTAGTAGGAGCAGAGCGAACCCCTTTTTGGCCATGTTGAGGCAGCGCGACGTGGTGGGTGCTAGTCATGATTGATGTGATGTTGTTGGTTGTGGAAGAGGTCGGAGAGGAGGACTAGGAAGTTGTCGTGTATCCACCGCCCGCTCCGCCTTTTCCTCCGGACCCAGCATTTCCGGCGGACAAGGTCAAGTGCCTAGATACTTTTTCAGATCCCGGGCGCGGGCGTGGTGCATCAGGGTGAGAAGCTTTGCCACTGCGAAAGCGGAAGAGTGTCAGCGGTGGAAATTCAGCATTCAACCACCCTCCCTCGTCCGCCGTCGACGCAGGGAGGTTTTCGAACAAACTCGACCACCTCCCATTGCAAAAACACGTGTCACCCGAAGTGCTGATGTATGTCTTTCTCCTTTTCAGATGCGGGCGGATGGGTCGAATATTCAAGACTTTGGCGGCGGCAGCGTAGCGGCAGCAGAAGCGGTGGCGGCAGCAGAGGCGGCGCTCTCCCATGGTTTTGGAGACACTTTCAAGGTCGTGAGCAGAGAAGTCTGCCTTGATGTTGAACATTTTGGCGGCGCCAAGGTACATGTAGGAGTAGACCGGTAGGAACCCAAGGAACCACGGCAACCGCGGCGGCCTTGCACTGTGGTTTCACGGGTCCGTCCGACGACGCTGGAGTGACAGCAATATGCGTGACACGAATGGGCATTCGGGGCCAAGTCCATGGTTCCGCACCAGAGTCAAAGCACAGGGAGAGTCTGGCCGGGAAAGAAGGTGTTGACGACAAGGACGAATCCCGAGCGTGGGTGGCAATCCCTGGTCTTGTCAAGCAGAGGGACCGGAGAAATGTGGATACATTTAAATTACCAAAAAATGGTCAAGGCTGCTCTTGCTGGCGACTAAATTGCAAACTGTTTTTTGCAGAGGTACGGCAGCCATCTGTAGTCGTTAAAATACTGACCCGTCTGGTCTGTGTAGCCCAAATGGCAAACGCGCAAGTAGCAAAGCACCTGAGAATGGTTCCCGTGCTTTCTATAGAAGCTCTGACTTTGTATAAGTGGGCTTCTGTCGCACCGGTGTTGCTAACGGCCGCTGGTCGGCGTGCGGTAGAGGAGGCGGTGCGGGGAGCAGCGGCTGGAGCACCACCAGCTGGAGCTCCGGAAGCGTTGCGGCGGACGACGGCGTCGTAGTCACCACCGGGGAAATTTTGGTCCCAGACCATAGGCCATGGATTGATAGAGGAGAGGTAGAGGTCAAGTCTTTTTTCTTTGTCGTCGTTGGGCTGGCAAAGCTTGGGGAATGAAGTGAATGAGGTGGAGCCGGAGTGCAAGGTTGCAAGCCAAGGTGGAGGATCCGGGGCTGGTTCCCCTGCCACAGCTCTTGCATGCCGCGCAGGACGTCAACGAGCTGCTTCACCTGTTGGTCGAGGCCGCCAAACGCAGCGCGCAGGCGCTCTCTGGTGGCGGCGACGGCTTTGACCCACCTCGCATCCTGTCCCTGCACCACGGCTTCGAGGGCATCGATGCGACAACGGCCGACTTGCTGCTGCGCTGCTGCCTCCTCCTCCTCCTACTTCGTTGGGTGATTGGATGGCTTTTCCGCCATCGCTCTCCGCAGGGTGTGCAGCAGCAAATGATGTGGACGGGAGTGAGGTTGAGGTGATTTTCCGTAATTCACCTGCCGGCGGCTGTCCGATGACCAATTCGTACAGCTCGTTCGGTGTGAAGCCCCCCATCGCTCGCTCCCCGCTCTCGAGCCGAGCGTCGGCCATCTGCCATTACAACTACCACGACTTTTACCGTCTGGGCGGACAGAAAGGCGCTGCTGCTATGTCTCGTCAGCCAATCAATCGGTCAGGACTACGTTAATCCCCCACCTGAGTGAGTAAGGGAGTGAGAGAGTGAAGGGCGACAACACTGTCGTACATACCTTCTTGGGCTTGATACAGTCGGTACGCCGCGACGCTTCCGCAATCATTTGAAGAAGCTACTGGACGTCCATCCCACGCGTATTTGCGCGGCAAATCCTGGTCAGCCCCGCCCCTGGAAACTCTCTTTGGACTCGCTGGCAGCGCCCGTAGATAGATAATGGCAATGGCAGCAAGGCCACGACCGGAGCAGCGGACACGTACATGTTGGACGCATAATATTAGAAGCAAGAGCGGCGTCCAGTGCCGACCATGGGAGAAATTGGAGGAGGAAAAGGACAAGGAGAGTGACCAGGAGACGGCGTTGGCGAGAATGATTGTTTGAAGCAATTGGCATAGTTCGACGTGGTCATGCCGTCGCGGCCACTGACTTTGCGAGCGCCCAGAATTTGAACAGGAAGAAGATGCGCGATCCCGTTCCGGCTTCTTGCTGGCTGGTACAGGTAGATAAGACGAATCAGTGGAGCTTGTCGCGATGGCGTCGGAACTGCGAATGAACTACCCGGTCGCCATCATCGTTAACAAGGTCAGGGGGATACACGGACGAGTGATTCAAGATATGCAAAGAGTCGGGAGTCGGTGAATACGGCCCGAGAAGGAATATTGCCACTTCCCGGCGAAAAGAGGATTCGGAGGACCGAGGAGCAAGTACCGTGGTTGCGATGCTGGGTATGAGTGGAGGATTGAGGACGGGTAGAGGCCGAGGTCACAGGAAGGTGTAGTTTGTTGAAAGACCGCCGGTTGCTTGCTGTTAAAGCTCTACAGGAGGCGGGCCGTAAGACGTGCATCATCCTTGCGATTTTGCTGCAACAGGACCCTAACTTTCCGTTGCACTTTGAGTTAGGACGCCTTCTTTTCTTCCGAAGGATGTTCATTGCATCGATTAACAAGTTGTCCAACGGCGACGGCGACGCTTGGTCCTGAAACTTCCCGTCCAGCAGCGTTTCATTTTGCGTCGCCTCGTGAAGCATCCATCTTCTTGTCAAGCAGCGCCCTGTTGAGCGCGTAACGAATTGCTCAGACGAAGCAGAGGAAGAAGAAACTCATCGTCTCTCCAAAGGCCGGCGTCGGGCGTCGCCTGCTAGAAGAGGCAGGGTTTGGTAATTTCGTCGTCTTAGGATGCGCCTTTTTTGTGGTTCATCCAGAAGTTTCGGGGAACTTGACTCAAATTTTGGTGTTGCGTTCGCTGAAGGATGCCAGATGCTGTAAAAAACCATTGCAGCCACTGAAATAGTCTTCACTATGAACAAGATCTCCAGTCGGGATTTCCTCACTGATATGGGGTACGGTGGCGATAGTCTTGGGGACCTTGATGCGTTGCGCCTCAGAGTCCTTCGCAGATGAGGGAAGCAAGCGCAGGACTCTGAGATTGGCGGTAGTGCACCAGTATTCGAGGGAGTCTGCAAGATCCTGTAAGATTATTGCGTAGGAAGAGATAGGTAATGTTGTCTTCAGCCTTCCAGCAAGCAACAGTTCGACAAAGTTTCACTTGATGCTCAAATGTGTCGTGGTTTGCAGCGCAACCAGAGTTGTCTTCAGCCTTCCAGCAAGCAACAGTTCGACAAAGTTTCACTTGATGCTCAAACGCGTAGTGATTGTTGACGCAGCGCAACCGGAGTTGTCTTCAACCTTCCAGCAAGCAACAGTTCGACAAAGTTTCACTTGATATTCAAACGCGTGGTGGTTGTTGAGGCAGCGCGACCGGAGAAAGAATGTCGGCAAGTAGGAAGAGATGGGCAATGTTGCCTTCAATCTTCCAGCACGCAACAGTTCAACAAAGGTTCACTTGATGCTCAAATGTGTCGTCGTTGTTGATGGATGCAGCGCGGCCAGAGAAACAATATCGGCAAGGTCTCCTGACGGTAGAGCAGGGGGTGTCCATGCGAAAGACGATGTGCCCAATCTCGCTCGAAGGTGGTAGCTCCAAATTGGCTGTGCGACCTCCACAACGCGTGTGATTCTGTAACCGCGTGCTTGTGTTGTCGTCGCCCTTTAAGATTAGAGCATGCGATGACGGCACTCGGCGGTTATGGCAAGCTTTTGTGACGTCAGTGAATATCGAGCAGACAGATTCAGTGAAGAGTAACGTACACGGACTGGCCAGAAATCTTTTGGTTGGCGTCCGACGTGCATTGCGTCTGCTGGCTTAGCAGGGATATCTCTTCCTAGTCCAACTGCATATCCTCTTCACATTGACAGCCGTGCTGTCAAGGGCGCGAACAGTATCATCCCATGCGGGGAGGAGTTGGGGAGCTTGCTTGAGACTATGCTGGCGGTCTTGATGGCACGACGGGGGGAATCTGCGGCAGGAATCCGTGATGGGAATGTCTTTGGAGGGAACCGGGAATCTGCGGCGGGAACCCCTGAGGCGGAAGCAGGACGGGACGAGCCAAGCAGGCTGTCGCTGTTGCTGCTGTTTTCCATCTTCACGTTGCTGTTGGTGTCTTGGTCATCTGCGACGCTGTCAGACTCTTCCATTGCTCTGCCGGGTCGCCTTCTTACAATCCCAGTGGCAGGATGCTGCTCAGCTGCCTCTCGGCCAGGGCAGTTGATGGAGCCAAGGCGGGGCAGGATATGAGCACAAAACTGGAGGAGAATCTGGCAGCGGTGCTTCTGATTCTGGGAAAGCGAGCGTCGTTGTGGACAGGGAGGATGCGAGATGCCCATGGTGAGATTCTTTGACCGTGTTGCGACGCCGACGGGAACGACTTGAGCAATGGTGATGGCGGTGCGCGGTGACGGTGATGCAACTTCTCTACCCACCGTCGGTCGCATGCCTATCCGTTCTCGCCGTCTCCTCCTCCGTTGAGCTTCGCTCAGTCCTCACTGTTCATTTGTCGAGTCTGCCTCTGTCTTGCGCTCCGAACGCCTCCATGAGGCTGCGGCGAACCACCCAAAGTCGCTCGCTTCGCAATGATCAGCCGTCGGTGCGCTTTTGGAAGGTGTCTTTGAGGTCTTTCAAATGAGTGTTTTTCCCGTCGACCACAACGCATCGGAGTTTGAGACCGTCATGCTTCCAGGAATGCTGGGTCGACAGCCAACTTGTGTGCAGCAGGTCATCATCCATGCCCCGTTGACCGAGTCCATCACGCTCCTGGCTCTCAAGCCCACCGTCTTCCTTGACTGTGTATTGTTCGCATCCCCCGCCCGAGCTTTCCTCAGCCGGATTCCATTTGCTTGTTCTACGAGGAGGACCTACGGACCCCCCACCGGATTGGTGGCCCGCGTTCGCGTCAGTTGGAGCCATTAGCCAAGGGCCAGAGATGATGGAAAGGTATTTGTCGGCTGGCATCCATGCGGCTGCCATGGCGAGGCATAACGGGCGGCGCCGAGACCGGGAGTATTGCGGCAGAAGGTGTAGCTACGGTTGTGGCTTTGGCTTTGGCGTGTCAGCTTCAGTCGGTCGGCATGAGCGAAGCTGTATTTCGCAGTCGAGGCAGCATGGTGCCTGTACCGGAGGAGGATCAAGGTCAAACAAGTCAACCAGTTCTTGCGACACAGAATGTCCGCAACCAGCAACTCAAGTTTCTCCGTATCTCTTAATCACAGGCGCCGCGGCAGTAGCACAGCTGGCACTCCTAGCGCCGTTGCCCGCGCGGCCAACATCCGCTGCCGCTCCCACCATGAACCATTGCTGCCCATGCTGTCCGCAGACGCACGCCCTATGCCTTGGCCGCAGGACTGAGCTCGGTGGCCTTCTTCTCGACGACAGGGACGGCGGTGGGCTTGGCTTTGGCCTTGAGGGCAGGCTTTGCCTTTTCATTGGGCGCCGCCGCAGCCTTTGTTGTGGTCGTCGCGGCCTTGTTCTTCCTGCCAGGAGGGCAATGCAGAATACTGCCTCAAGTCCGTCAGCATCCGGCTCAGCTGCCGCGTGCCCGCATGCGTCTGTTCTGAATCAAAGTATGAGTCGCACAACCGCGCCAGCGCGTGGGCACTGGATGGCGGCGTGGGCCGTGGTGCGGATTTAGTCTTGAAGGGCGGCGGCCGTGGCGGTAAGCGAGGAGGACGACGAGGAGGAGAGCGATGTCAGAAGGGTGCCAGGGAGTTAACGAGGGTGGTGTTCCTGGCGACGAGGGCGTGGATGGCAGCGTCGATTGTTTGGCCCTGGCCGGTCAGCGCTTTCTTGATCCCCAACATCTTGCGAGACTGCGCGCGCCGCCTTGTCCCCCGCCTGGATTCCCCTTTCCCCACGTGCAGACGGCTGCTGGTCTCTCAGGTCGGCGATGACTTGGTGCTTCCAACTTCTGCGTGGCCAAACCCGTGTAGCGTCCAGGTCCAATTCACCAGTCGTACTATTGCCCTCCTCACTTTTACCATGTGCCGGCCCACGCTTGCTCGTCGTGACAGCGGGCTGCGACACGTACGGCGGCGGCGAGTCCGCCACGGGCGTCACGGTGGTCTCGTCATCATAGCCGACCTCGCTCGTGCCACGCGCGCCATACAGAATCAAGCGGCACCGGGCGCAGCGTCCCAGCCGCAGCAAGCGATGCAAATGACCGCAGCGCGGCGCAATGCGCCTCGCCCACTTGCGGACGAAGAGCCGCAGCTTCGACGCGCGGCAGGGAATTGGAATGCGCCGACTTGTGCTTTGCGACTGCCGGTCATAGGGCAAGGCGTGCGATTTGAAGACGACGGAGAGAGCGGTTGAGCGCCATTGTTCGGTCGCGATACGCGAGCTGGACCAGCATTGTCGCTGCGGATCTCGGTCGGTCACTGCCCAACTTTGTATTGCTCTCGTTGGCAAGATGCGGAAGTACGAGAGGGAGAGGTTGTACTGCGGCGGCGGAGGAAGAGGAAGAGAAGGAGGAGGGAGCGGGGAGGGCCCGTTGGAGAGGTCGCTGCGCTGCGACGTCGCAGGGAGTGGATCGATGTCCTGGGGTCAATGATGCAATGCTGGTGCCGTGGTGATGGACATGGATGGCTGTAGTGGTGAGGGCTGTGTATGTCGTAGAGAGAGAGGCCAGGGACATGAAGGTCGCCGCGGGTGTGGTGTGGTTGGAATGCGCCATACCCAAAACGGTTAGCCGTGAGATGATGCATTCCCCTCGTCTTCACGATTCCACCATTTCGCCCATCAACCAACCAACCAACCAACCAACCACAGTCTCTCTTCCTTTGCTCTCGAGTCCTCAACGTCGCTCCAGCATCCTCCAAAGCCAGTTGACCGAGCGTACTCGCCAAGTCGCAACGCTCGACGGCAAGGCGGCTGAGCTCGAGGCGGCGGCTCCCGGGGCATCGCAAGCAGCAACGAAGGAAGACAAAGCTTGCCATTGCCTCTCTCGACTCGTCCAGGCGCGGCGAGAATTGTAGAGTGCGGTCGTTGTCTCGTTGGCGTCGTGGTGGTTTCTGTTGCAGCTGTGGACGGGAGAATGCGGCAAGGAAGGACGCGCCCGACGCGAACCCAGCCCAGGCGTCCCCCTCGAACGCCCACACGGACGGCATCTTGTTGTCGCATTGTCCACTTTCCGCCCTTTGTCCATGAATGACCCACCAGCTAACGGTATCAAGCAGTTTGATGCCAAAACCCGGCCTTCGCGCTTCACCAAGTGGGTCACGCGGATTCGGTCGCACATCCGCTGACGAGTGTAGAATACGAGCAAAGTTCTGGCCTCATGCTGCTCTTGAACCGCCTTTTCTGGACTCTCCGGCTTCAGTACTCCTCCGCCATAATGCCCGTAGTGGGTGCCTTTACTGAGCCATGCGAGAGAGACATGCTTGACTGGAGGGCGTGGTGCAGATTGGGGTTGGTGCGGGACAAGATGCACAGGTCATGTTGTTACAGGCACTCAGATATCCATCTCCAGACTGTATACATGTCAAATGCGCACGCATAACACAGGTGTTCCATGCATGAGGTCGCGTCCCTCAATTCTGGTTCCCTCTCGTGTTGCGCGTTGCTGGTCTTGCTAGCTAAATCGCCCATTTGTGTGATGGCGTGCGCCGCCACCAGACGTGCTGTTTCTCGTGCCTGGAACGGCAAGGAGAGAGTTGGAAGGGAAGAGAAAAAGACGAAGTAGGAAAGAGGCGAAGAGACTGGGGCAAGAAACACCATTTGTGCTCACGGTCAGTCATTGCCGCCCAAATGCCAGCAGTCCGCTAGCGGGAATGGCATTCTCGCCAGCAGGATCGGCTTTCCCGCCGGCGAGAAGCGACATTATGTGAGCACCGCCGGGCCGCTGCCCTCCACTGCTGCGTCCTCGCCTCCCCTTTCTATCTCTCTCCCTCTCGCTCTCTCTTGACATCACCTTGTCGCTGCCTGGCTTGTTCCCCTGCCGCTGCCTACAAAGATGCCCATCCTCGCCGTGTTTACCTTTGGGCTCGACCTACCCTCTCTCTCTCCCTCCCTCCCTCCCTCCCTCTCCCTCTCCCTCACACACTCTCTCTACCACTCGCCCGGTGCCCGCAAGATTGCTCGTCGTGGAGTGTGAGTCCCAGGTACGTTGGCAACCCGCTTTTCCCTTTTGTCGAATTTCTTTGGGCACGCTTCTGATGACATACAGGGCCCGTAGCGGAACGAATCGTGCCCATGCACGCTGCTCATCTCCTCGAAGCTCTTGGAACACGCCACCAGAAGAGGGAAACCCCACCGTCAACCACGTCCTCAAAGTCGATCGTCGCAGCGTGTCTTCTCCAGCACAGAAAAAGACGAGACGACAACGGTCCCGACAGTGAAGAAGGCGGCCAAGGAGAACGCTGCCTTCCGCGACTACGAGTTCGAAGACGGTGATGCCTGTGGCGCGTGAAGTCGTATCTGGACTCGTGGAACAAGCCTGGCTCCAGGATGAGCCGACCTGGGAGCC
>JAOWBF010225417.1:0-14067 GCA_028566175.1 Vinca major
AAGTGCGGGGACGGCAGAGCGACAGTCAAGTCGTCCGGAGGTCTAGATATGTCGAGAGTCTATGGTCTGGTGGGTGGGAAACGGGGCGCTGGAGCGCGATTATAGAGGTTTCGTGATGGTGATGGCGATGTCGCGGTGGAGGGTTGGGAAGCTGGAGATGAAGAGAGGCACGAGGGCTAGGCCCGGGCGTTTTTCTTTTCGGGCCCAGAAGCCAGGAGCGTCATTCTTTCATTCTTTTGGCCCCCGCTAGTCTCCAGTGCGATGATAGGCTCGCTTCCCGACGTCGCAGCCGCTCCGATCTTCTCCGCGCGGAGAAAAAACAACCTCCTCTTTGTCTGCACACCCTCGTAGCGCAGCCGCCAGCCAGCCCAAAGGCGCGCCTCGCATTCCTCCACCGGTCTCGTCTTGACCCATTCACCCGGCTCGCTCTGCTCTGCTCTCAACCTTGGCCGGATACTGCCCGGCTGCAGCCAAGCCATCTCCCATTGCGGCAGTTCGCATCAACTTCACCAATTTGCTCCATCCGCCGCCGTTGCTGCATGACAGTTGCCCGTCGTCTTGCATCCCTGAAACCGGCACTCCAACATTCCACGCTCCACCGCTAACTATCTTCGAGAGTGAGCGGCGCATCCGGCGTTTGGAAAATGCTCGCTGGTTGTCCTGCGCACCGCCTCGGAATGGTTTCGCTTTTTCGAGGGCATTGCCCAATCGGTGTCTTGAAAGTCTTCCTTTTTCATCCGATGCCTGCCTCTCGGCCATCACTATGGATGATGCTATTGGCGCACCCTCATGGTATCCTGGTCGGTAAATACTGGATGCTTGTTGTAGAAGCCGGAAAACGACGAGGCAACCCGAGCGAGCTGTCACTGTGTCGCCGCATCGCCTGCAGACTACTTACTTGGGCGTAGCGAAGTTTGGCGACGGTAAAAATTACAATCCAACCGTGAATACAACTCGGCCACTGGATTGCTTGTTCTGCACGCGGTTCTGCTGACTGTCAGCTCAGCAGCGGCCAAATAATGTGAGCTCGAACTCCATGCCGTCCTTGCCAGAAATGGACTCAACAACGCATTCAACGCGCTGCCGTCTCGTCCGCCAAAAACATCCAATGACATTCCCGTTTTCTCGGCATCTCGAATGAACATCAGCCCTCAACTGTCAGTTCATTCTTTTCCCCCCGCCGAAAAGAAAAGGCTCGGAAAGACCATACCGGACCCGCCTCACCACAAAACGTCTTCAACGACGTCGCCACTCACGGTCCAGTCCCCGTCGCCACAGATCCACCGCATTCGCCACTCGCTTACCTCCCTTCCTTCTTGGCAGGGTCTGCACGATCCACTTTTCTACCTCCCACCAGCAAAAATAGAGATACAAAACGTACAACAGCCGGGATTCGCTGCTGGTCACCCACGCAACTACTAATCGGCCGCAAGGTAGCTTATCTATGGAAGAGCGGACGGGGTTCCGAGTTTTCTACCTGCTATGGTCGTACGTGACAGAGTAGCAAAGAATTTAAGATTATGAATTGCAAAACAAAAGGTCTGGATTGATGTTGACTACCGGGGAAGCACCGGCAGCCCAGGCGAAGCTCTTCGAGGTTGTGTCTGTGCTGATGGAGATTGAAGTCTGCTCCGTCAAGATCGAACAGAGAAAGGTGTCAGAGCCGTTCGTTACCACACGACCAGGACATTCGGTCTCTGGCCGCCTCTCCACATCCTCTCTCCTTTACTCTCTTTGTGCAGGACTTTTCTGCCGAGTCTCATCAACTCTCCCTCCCCTTGCACTGCTTCTCGCTCTGACGCCTTCGCGTCCTCCTTCGGCGCCTCCCTTTCTATATACCTTCTCCGACTCCTCCCTGCGTCTCTGCCTCCTGAGCCACGCTCGACTGCTGCGCCGCCATGCTCTCCGCCAGTTTCCTCTCGCCCTCGTCGTATAGTTCACGCCACTTGACCTTTTCCTCGACAAATTGCAACATCGCGGCCTCGTCCACATCTTCAGCATTGCCGAGGTCGGGAAACTGCTCGCAAAGCTTCCTCCACGGCAGATTGTTTCCTTCCATGTAGCACGACAAGATGATTTCGTGGAACCAGAACGTGCCATCATCCATCGACCTTGCTCGATGTGAAGGGCTCCAAGCGATCGCCTGGTCACGCAGAGTCAGCTATCCAATTCACGACCCTCGTGAGCACACTCAATGGGCGTCTTCTTACCACCGACTTTTATTCCCGAATGTGCCTCGATTTCTTGCATTTTCCACGTCAGAGGTGGTCCGCGGACGCCCACCTTTCCACCGTCGTCCATCGCCAGCGATCCGATCTCGGGAAATCGTAGCTTGAATAGCTCAAGGTAAAACCTCGACATCTGGCGGAAGACGACGCGCATATCCTGGTCGCTTATGTCGTTACGCAAACGCCGCGAAGTGCGGGAATCGCTTGGTTCCTTCCAGAGATCCCCCAGCTTTTGGCCTTCGACGTAGTCCATGATCATGAACGGGCCCAGACCGAGTCTATCGTCTTCAGATAGGCCCCAAGAGTGAATAGTGGGTGCCGGAATGGTCGTGTTTGCTTGTACGTGCTTCATCACGGCCACCTCGCGGACGAGCTTGCCGTCCGGATCCATGGCCCGGCCTGGAATGGGAAACCTGACTATCCACTTGACGCCGTCGTCGAATTCGAACGGGAAGCAGAAATTGAAAGACCCGGCGAGAGGCATGTCGGTGAGTCGCACGCAGCTGTGGCCGGGGCGGAACGATGACATCCATGCTGGAAGGTCTGATTCCTGAGCCCTGAATTTCCTGATCCAGTGGATACTGCGGAGTGTATGGGTTGTCTCGGCGCGTTCGTCCCAGTCCATGGTAGATGGTTTCCTTGGAAGTTTCTTGGAGCGTATCAAGAGCGTGGCGGGTACCACTTAGCAGCAGATTGGGTGGGCGCTGACAGAGGCAATTGACGTATATTAGGTCGCGTTGGTTGCCGCAGTGGTACCACAACGATGATGTGCATGTCGGGCGGCCATGAGCTCGTGGCGAGCTGCGTGTGAGCAACACGCCAACTAAGCGCGCGCCAATTCTGTATCCCCTTGTGCTGCTCTACTTCTCATCGCATGGCGGCAGCGTGAGACCAATAGCCGCACCACCAAGCTCGATTACCTGCCACTTTATCTGCTCTTCATGATGCGGTGTGTGCGTGTCTCTTTCCATCTCATTGGCTGAGAGTCCAAGCTCACAAGTGTAAAAAGAAGAGAGAGGTAGAGGAGAAGGCAGAATATCGGCTAGCATCCTTCAATTGGATGTACAAAATGTCAACAACAGGCGTAAGATGAATTGGACCGCATGAACGCTCTGCTCACCATGTTCCTGCTCGAGCGTGCCTGGCTGCTTCCGCCTGGCTGAGCAAGCGGTGGTGCGGGCTTGGCACGGTGAGTCAGCAAGCTAGACGCTCGGACCACCTGATGTTGAATGACCTTCGAGCCGCCCTCTCTCCTTCTTCCTTTCCTCTTCTTCTTCTCTTTACACTTGTGAGTTGGCTTCTCCCCTCCCGATATGTTTCACCGCTAACAGATTTCCCAGACCTTGTTGGGCTGACCGCGTTCATGATTGCGGTTTCGCTGTCGGGAAGCCCTGCATTGCACCTCGCGGCGGCGGCCTGGTATGGATCTCTTTCGGGGGCTCCACCGACGCAATTTTTGTTGGTACCGCCTGTTTTCACGCTCTTTTTTTCATTGCCGCTTTCGCCTTGCGCGGGACGTCGAAGAAGATTGATGAGACTTGAGACACGGCTGTTGTTCGCACGTAAGGATTAGGCTCAACTCTCGGCATGCTACATGTGCGAGAGGCGACTGCTGGCGGCTCGATGGCGGGAGAGATAGGGCAATGGCAGAATCGATTGGCCTTGGATGTGCTCTCATTAGAGCCAACCTAACAGCACAGCACTGCGATACTCAACCAGGCATGGATCTGCTCAAGGCCGGCCGTTTTCACCGCCTGCAACCATGCGTATGACGTCCTGGACCCTTGCATCGGCCATTTGGCGGTCGGTTTCTCTACGAGGACGCGATGCGCTCATGTGGACGTTGAGATACCTCGCCGCACGTCCGGAGCCTCACGGGCTGCTCCGTGGACCATCTCGGCGATCTACGCAACGACGGCGCACCAATCAACCTCCACGTCCTGACCACCACATACAAAGCCTCTGTTGACCCTGTGTCGCGCTGCCAACGTCTCCTGCACACTCTCATTCCTCCCAGCTGCCGCCGTCCCGAGACCGACGTCAATGTGCCGAATGCCCAAGCACACGCTCCCGACCGATGAAAGCGAGCAACCAGCCTCGAAACGACCCTCGAGCGGCGAAGAAGCCATGAGCTATCGACTGGTCCGCCGCCCCCAAAAGAACAACGAGTGGTGGAGCGTCTCGGAAAACTACTTTGCCGCCATGGACCACGACACGCAGATCAAGTGGTCGCACATTGGGCGCATCATGGAGACGACCCAGGGGCACCAGATGGACGTCCCGTGCGACCGCTGTCGCCAGAACAGCACCGAGTGTTGGGCGTACACCGACGACGCCGTGAAGCGCGTCGACGAAGCGGGCTTTGGCTGTGCCGAGTGTCGGCTGCGCCAGGACTGGCAGGAAAGCTGCACGCTCAACGTAAGATGGCCCCCAATCTGCCCAACTCGCTATTGACGCGCCATTCACCAGCCCGACTGCCGCACCGCCAACGACCGGGACGCCTCCGAAGTCCTGACGATTGATACGGCGACGTTGGGGAAGCTGGCGTCGCGGCTCGCGGCCATGGAGCGGCAGATTTCGGTGCTGCGCAAGGAGAATGACAACATTTGGCAGGCCAACAGTACCCTGAGACAGCAGCTGGAACACTTGGACATCAAAAAGGTCACGCCTGTGATCATGAAGCCGCCCGCCTCATTGCAGCAAGTGACGGTGCTGGAGGAGCAGAACAGGAATATCCAAGAGGAGAACAATGGCCTCAAGCAGCGGCTCGAGGAGCTGGAAGCCAAACAAGACCGGACGCAAAAGATGCTACACGCCATTAGCTGCACGGTCGAATGACGAAGGCCGGCTGGCCGGCGTGCTTCGCTAATCGACATTCTGCCCTATCATCAACGTCAACATGGCTACTCCTACAACCAAGCGGGCTGATGAGGCGTCGCGCCATCATCGGTGCAAGCCGTTGCGCCGAAACAGCTGGCCTGCCATGCACAGCAAGACGGCGCCGGATTAGGGCTGGGAAATGCAGACTCCTTGCTTCCAGGGTCCTCGGAATAGACGAATACTAGGGACGGGCCGGCGGACCAGACTTGAACAGACGGCAAGGTAGGTGCCGAGCCAGAAGAGGTCCAGTCGAGGAGATTCACGTCCAATCTTGGGCACACATCATCATGGCAGGTCAAGATACGCGTCGTTTACTCCTGGACCTGTCGGTCCATCTACATTTGCATCATGACTTTCCTATCTCCCTTCCATTGAAGTCCGGCATTGTAGCCGCATTAAACATACGTATCTGCACATCAATCAAAATACGGTCCTTTTTATTCCCTCTGTACTCAGGGACATGCCTCGACCCTTTCAAATACAACACACCAAAATCGCTATCGCGTGCTTCCTAACGGCCGCTCCTTGTTTGCTTTTGGATTGATCTCTTGGCTCCATCTCTCGCCACGCGCAAATCAACGGCACTACTGGGGCGAGTGGGCCACCAAAATAGAGTCAGTCCGGACGCTACTCCTGCTTTTGCTGCTTTCGGCTCGATTCATCGGCCCCATCATTCGCCACGCCCAGATCTACAGCACTACTGAAGCAAAAGCGAATCCTCAAACCTTGATGCCAATGCCAATAGCAGCATCCGGCACCTGCGCCGCTGCGGTAGACTACGGCCTGGACCGACCCGCCGCCCATCGGGCCCGCCAACTAACCCAACTGAGCATGTTTGGTGGAGAACACGTGCGGGAGAGCGACGGGGGGGCATCGTTCACGAGTAAGAAGTCTCAAGCCTGGATTGGTTGATTCATTGCGATAGTCATTATTGGCTGCCTTTTGTGGTTGCGTCTGAAGCGACGGAACGTTTCCTGGCCGGTGAGCGAGTGGGTTTGGTAGGAGATTTGCGAAGTTTTTTTGTGGGTCGTGCTGTGTCGTGTCGTGTCACGTCGCGCGTTGACTACCTATCGGTCGTTTGGCTCTTGTGGTGGTGGACTGAGTGCAGATCGCTTGGATTGGTAAGGGTTTCAATCAAGGGATGTGGTGTTTGCTGATTGATTCATGGGCACATGCAAAAGGCGGCAATGTTTGAGTCCTCGAGCGAGCGGACTGGTAGAGATTGTGAGCTGCTTTATGCCGGCGAAAAAACCTTGAAGTCGCTAATCAAACCCCAGAGCTTGCCTGTGGAGTGAAAAAAAAAGACCCGTTGATCTGTCGGCGCAGTCCGGTATTGGGAGTTATTGCCATTTGCCACCTGCTCAAACCACGCCCTTCTCTTACTTGCCTCGTTCGGGAGGTCAAAGGTCTCATTGGTAGTTTCATGAAATTTCGGTGGCAAAACACCAGGCTTGGTGCAAATCAGGAACAGAGTAGAGTCAATACGGAGAGTCCGGGGCCACAAAATAGTAGTAAGGCCGTTGCTCTTCTCGACTAACCAGCCTCAGTCAACCTAAGTAGGATGGAGACATGTGCCTGCCGTTGTTCGTCGAGGTTCGCCTGGTTGGGAGGTCCCCAACTGCCCTTTCCCATTTTGTTCCTGAATGACACTATTGGACAACGAGTTGCGATCCGTTGACCTTGGTCTTTTCCTCTCCAAACATTGCCGTTGCATGAGTTGGCGAACCCAAAGGAATCGAGCCAATTCGTCGCCTTGCGCATGCCACTAGTGAGCTGCCCGCCTCTTAATTAAAGTCGACGAGTGTCCTGGTTCTTGAGCTATCTCCTCAGACGTCGACAGCAGGCAGACCCGGGCGTCTTGCGTCGATCCCTCGAGCCCTTCCACATTTCAACGTCTACCGCTGCCATCTTCTCACGCCTGAGTTAGTCTTTCCGACACAATCGTCGACATGCGGCTTCGCCTGCACTTTGTCGCCCTGTTCGCCATTCTTGGCTTCCTCTTCTGCCTCATAGGGAATCGAGGTGTGTCGGCCGCGCCCGTTCCCCCTCCCCAGGACTCCAAGGACCACCTCGTCGACGGTTCCCACGGTTTTGATCACTCTGGATTCTCCCCGTCACCCATCCAGGAGACCGTCCCACCATGGAATGGTCCCAATTGTCATGTGGCCGGTACATCCCAGCCTGAGAACGCCGTTGGTCTCGATCCCGCGAAAGTCCCTGCGGAGGGAAATGAGAGTAGATCGGTCCAACACTCTCTTGTCTGGAGCAACATCCAGCGGCCGAGGGAATGTCTGAACTTTCGTTTCTGGATAATTCGTGACTGACTGGGTGTAGATTACCAAGGAGCGTTCCATCTCCGATCATGCCACTCGGTCTTCCTCAAAGCATGCCAAACGCAAGGAGGAAGAGCTCACCCCTTACCAGAAGGAACAAATCGCAGAAATTTCTCAGCTTTTGTCTGGAGGACTCACCGAGGAAGATAAAAAGCCAATTGACTCTGCACCCGAGGACGAGCGAGAATCCAAAACAGCCGATATTCTTGAGAAGAAAGTGAAAGCTACCATTAAAAACTTTTCCGGCGCGGAGAAGAATGCGATTCTGCTACAATTTCCTGATAAGATTGAGGAGGCCCTTTTCTTGCAGGAATTCCCCCTATTTTCCACCACTGAAAATAAGGTCGCCAAGCCCAAAGATCTCAGTGCTGGCGCGTTGGCTCTGATAGACGCCATCAAGGAGTGGAGGGCAGATGATGGATATGTCATTTACCACGAGGGTAACCACAGTGTGGAGAAAAGAAGAGGTGGCTATGCAGCGTTTTTGAGCAAGGTCGTAGGCCAAATTTTCAGGTTTTTTGCTAAAGTTTCGAAATGGGTCAAGATTGGCAAGGCCAAGGGAATGAGAGCAAAATGGAGAAAAGGACGAGCCAAGGCCAAATACAAGGGAAAAGAAGACGCCTCAATACAAAAGGCCAAGGGAGCAGAGGAGCACTCCCCTTCTATCGAGAATTCCATGTCGGAGGCAGAAAAGGCAGCCCACCTCAAAAAGCTCGAAAACCAGCCTGAATACAAAAAGATGAACTCCCAGCAGAAGGAAGACTACCATGACAGCGCGATAAAGACTGCCAAAGACTTGGAGGCGAAGCCGGCCGATCAGACCCCGCACAAGATGTATGACAAGAACGGCAAATTGGATGAAAAGGGCATGAGGGAAGAATCGTCAGATTGGGAAACGATAAGCGACAGTCAGTCATTCCATTCGTTCAGGTCTAGTTCTCCAGGCACGCCCGGTTCCGGGGCGCGTCTGCCGAACGTTGACTGTCCCAAGTGCCTCCCCAGCTGCAAAGGTGAAAATTGCGGGCACGTCAGATGGGCCACGCCATTGGAAAAAGGGTGGTCCACGGAATCCTTGGGGAAATCTTCCTCCTTGGGGAGCTCGCGATATACCTCGGATTCGTACGGATCGGATTCCTTCTCATTTCCTGAGACCACCAAATCGGATTTTTACTCATTTCCTGGGGCCTCGTTCGAACCCGACGTCCCAGGAGCCTCGCTCGTTTCCAAGGGCTTGAGAAAATTCAAAGCCGGGAGCGCAGACTCATCCAAACCTGCAGAACCAGACTCATCCAATCCCGAGAGCCCATACACACCCAGTCTTGAGTACAAAACCGCGCCCGAGACCGGAAAGTCGAATTCAGACGTTGAGTTTGAAGCTCATAACAGAGAAGCAATGAGGAACAACTCCACGGATCAACACAGAAAAGACACCAAATTCCGCAAGAAAAGCGTCAAGTGGCACAAAAAGGTAGCCAACTTGATACGGAAAGCGGGACTTGTAGTCACGGGAAGGGTTGACGCAGATGGTCAACGGCTCAAAGATTGGGAAGCGTGGATCTCCAAGGCGGATAAGCTGCTGGAAGCGGCCAATGCCAGAGATTGGAATACTTCCGACAAGCTCGATGAATTTCAAGAAGAGGGCTTTGCCATGATGAAGGAGGCATTCGGCAGACTTGGGTTTACGGGTTACCAAATCGGCGTCAAATTGTGTCGAAGGGACAAGGGCTGTCATCATACGTTCAAAGGTCTCAGAAAGTTGAAAGAAATGATTGAGAAGCGGCCGACTCCCCCGGGCCAATGAGGTCAAGGCAGAAGAGACGGGAATCTGCAACGGTTTTGCGCGCTTGACCAGCCCGAGCATTCATGTCGACTTTGCTAGTTTTTCTGCGGGAGTTCATGTTGATAATACTTTCGCTACTCCAGTCAACACTAGTCAATTCCTGTTTTACGTCTTATCTTTCTAGCTGAGCGAAAAATGCGAGCGTTGGTTTCTTTGTGCCGCCCGGCAAGACTACTGTGCTTGGTGTTGCAATCTTATGTTGTTGTCTACCTGCTCTCTGCCCACCCGGCGGTACCGTCATCATGGGAGTCAAGACTAAGATGGCTCGCTCTCAGAGCTGTCGTGATGGCCATGGCAACGGCGATAACGACGGGGGCAAAAGCATCCCGGTGGGTGCCAAAAGAGACGTCAACTCCGGTGCGCTGTGTAACAGCCCGACTGGTCCTCGCGCTCTCTTCCCCTTCTCTCTCGCTTTCTTCTCTTCTCTATGTTTCCAGCCTTGCGGTCAGGCTTCCGGGCTGGTTCTAGCAACCTGGGTATTCTCGTCAGCAAAAACTACGCCCCATGATCACAAACGCCGCCCAATTCCGAAGGGTAAGGTCGCTGCTGGTGCGATGCTCGAGTTGAAGGGATCCATCGCCCGCAAGCCCGGTGAGGAGGTAAAGCAATTGCTTGGGCTGATATTTCGAAATCGTGCAAGACGCTAGTGTGGGTAGTGTGAGCCGGGCCATCTTGTGGCTCAGCTCATGGCGGGAACGGGTCTTTCTGGTCGTTCGTGGTTGTCGCGGCCGCCGGAACCTGGCCACCAGGATGGAGCACCTGCAGGAGGTGGTTTTGGTGAGCAGCAGGCATGTTGATGGTATCCGGTCCTGTCCAAGGCCTTTCGTTCGAGCTCGCTCTTCCAATTTCCCGAAGCCCTTGCAAATTGAGAGAGGGCTTGTCCGGATGCCGGTCTGCTGAGGTGGAACAGTCCGAACTGACGGTAGAGTCGAGATAGAGCTTTGACAGCTAGAAGGCGAGTTTGGGGACGATGGGGGTGCTTGGAAGTTGTAGGAATCGAAAGAAGCGACGGGATCCTGAATCCAACCATGTCAGGGTCGGATTAGAAGACCAGGGCTCAAGTGAGAGGCCATGGTTGGTGGCGAGTGTAGGAGCGCAAATGACGGCAGTTGCATGATAAAACCTGGAGGTGTCAACGGCTATAATGGGGTTAATCTGCCCTACAATTGTAGGTGTCCTACTTTCAGCGAGTCAATAGATTTCTCTTCTTTAATAGGAGGGTGTTACGATGTGGCAGACGCAACATGACGTCCTGTAGTAAAGCGCATGGCCCCCGGCTCCATGGTCGTCACAACCTGATATTTACCTTTGAGTTATTTGCCTTGCATTTCCAATTGCTGCTGCGCCTTTCCTCCTTTCTAGCGATAGGAGGGGAGAAGGGGAAAGAGATAAGAGATGGTGTCGGGGAAATGGTCGTCTATTTTATTTTCGCGGATTCCAGGCCTCACTGCTGGGAAGGATGCGTGGGAAGGAACGAAAACTCCTCTGATATGCCAGCGCGCCGCAAACTTGATCACGTCGCTCGTAACCCACGTATATATTCTGAAACTGCGAGAGTCCGCTCATGGATAGTGTGTGGACGGCATATATAGCCTACTTGGGGAGCCGGGAGAGCGTGAATACCCACAGGTTGGTGTTTGATCCACCGCCCGTCATTTTTCCTTCTTTTTGATTCCTATTTTCTTTTTTTTGGGAACCTTTTCTGAGCAAGTTTGCTTCGTCTGCTCTTGTCAATGCTTTTGTTTGTTTGTTTGGAGGTGGACGATGGGGCAAGAGCGGAACTGCCTGCTCTGCGCCCTGTCTAGTTGCCACCATTATTCCTGTGTGTCCAATACTTTGTCTTGACTTGTTCTTCCGAGCGCAGTATTGGGCTTGTTGTTGGAGTCGTCGGTCACCCGTTCCTTGACGTGGAATCATACCGGCTCCTGGCCTCGACTTGGCCTGTCCCTTTGTTGGGGCAGCATCATGTTGCTCCTCCCAGGCCCCACCACCTGCGCCATCTTCTCAAACAGTTTTTATCCTCACTCATCTCTGGGATCCAAGATGAGAAGCAGGAGGGGCGGGCGTCAGCAAGAGGACAAAGGCACGAAGACTCTGCCGCGCCAAGGGGGGAGGCTCAAGCGAAGCCAGGAGTCCAGAGAATCCCGGTAGCACGTCGAGTGATTGCCACGCCGTTACTGACGCGACCAAGAGCCTCGTGACCGAGCCATCCCTTTGAATGTCGCGATCGCCTTACCTCTGTCTCGCTTACCGTCAACCCTGCTTCCTAATCAGGAAAGTCGTCGTTGCGCCGGCTCCGTTTACCCAACAGTGGCTTTTCCGCTTCTGGATCAATGTTGACGAGATGGCGACGTCTGATTGTTGAGGAAAATATTCGCATCTCTCCGTGCTAGTGTAGGTAGAGGCGCGTCTCCTGTCTTCATCTGTCGATTTTTCTCTCTGCACCTTCGTCTCAGTTTCTCCCACCCCCGTCTCTGCTCTACTGATTTTGTATTTTCCACCGCGCAACGATGCAGCTGAACTTGACGTATTCTTTTATGCTCTCCATATTCGGCGCCTTCCTCCTCCTTAGTAGCGGAGGCGTCTCGGCTGCTCCTGTCGCCCGTTCTTCGAACTTCGCGTCGTCTTCTCCTGGAGAAGAGAGTAAACGTGTCGGCCATACACTCGTCTGGAGCCGAATCCAGCGGCCTCGTGTACGTATGACAACTTACTCGACTGCACGCCGATTGACAAACCCGCGCAGATCCAGGTCGCCAAACATCATTCTTCCCCAAGCCCTGTCAAGCGCGAAAACACAGAGGCTTCACCATGGCCACAGAAATCGGTCACTCGGTCCAAGTCCACCACGGACGAATCGGAAGCGCAATCCGAGGAGTCTGAAGTCAAGACCGAGGAGCAGACAGTCGCTCAAGAGCTTCCTCCGCTCGAGACAACCCTGAGCGCGCCGCCCATTCCGGACGCTCTGTACGAGGACATCATCGTCAACGCAATCATGGCGCTGTTCACGCCCGAAGACAAGCTGGCGATCCGTGTCAAGCCCGTGGACCAGAGAAACGCCACCATCGCCACGTTGACGGAAAGAAAGCTCGACGCTGTCATAGGTGGCTTTAGCAAAGCCGAGAAGAAGGCTATCCTTCACGGAACTCTGAACAGAAAGCAGAGAAAGACGTTTCAGAAAAAAGTCCCTGCGATCAAGAAATCCAAGGACAAATTGTATTGCCTGAAAGACGGCATGGCGGTCTACATAGTCGGCGTCTACATGCTGGGCGATATGTTTGCCGTCGCTCACGACGAGATAATCACGTTTAGGGGCAGTGCGCCGGACAACAAGCGCGCCATGGCCAACTCGTGGGATCTAGCCATGTTCATGATGCAATCCGATCCCAACGGCTTCTGGAAGCCCTGGTACGACGACTTCCAGAAGCGCAAAGCGAATTTACCGCCCAACGAAGCGCGCACCACGGCCTTCATCTTGACGATTCTCAAAGATGGCCTTGCCAGATCGGGGATACCTCCGGATGATGTTGATCCGGTCCCTGCAACGGTCTCGACGGACAGAGCCGATGCTGTCGAGCGCGTCTTTTCCAACTTGTTCACCGCAGGCGCCGCTTTATTCGATGGTCGCAAGGAGAGGGAAGACAGGGAGGCCAGGAAAGCAGACAAGCAGTTGCAGAAGAAAGAGAAGAAGCGGATACAGAAGGAGCTGGAGGATGAAGGGAAGGAGGCGTTTAAAAACAAAATTGGCTGTGCGAGGGAGAGGTTTGCCGACTGTTTCGAAAATCCAGGGGAGGGCGATTGGGCAATTAAGGAGAATTGACTGTGAGTGATCGACGACGGCAGGCGGGCGCGAGGCAGCCAGCCTCCCACGACGCTCGCTTTGCCTTGTTGAGCTGCGACACCAAGTCGATCAAGTGCTGCTGCTACTACCTACCGAGTTTGTCACAAGTCTTGTTCGTTTAATCGACATCTTCGCCACGTGTACATGGCGCTCTTCATCCCCCATCAACCTGTTTCTTTGCTTAGCTTCTGTGGTTTACGATTAAGCATTGGATACTCGGTTGTGACATGAATCAAAAGTTGCTTACCTTGCGTCGCTTGCTTGCTCGACCTACCTACCTACACCTGCCCTCTTGCTAGGCCACGCGGCGGCGGCAGCAGCAGCAGCAGCAGCAGCAGCAGCAGCAGCAAGCCAATCCACCCAACCCCCCAGTGCCAACAGCCCAATGCAGGTTTGCAGGTCCGCAGGTCCGCAGGGGCCCACCATGGGGTCGCAATCCCATCACACTCCGTCCAGCAGCGGGTCGTGGAGACAAGCTGTATCTCTCTCCACAGAGAGACAAATAGACGTCTTTCCGCTTTCACGACAGACGCAAGCGGCGCTGATCAGGGACTCGACGTCGGCAACCTAATTGGCCGCATCAACGTAGCAGTGGGGCGGGGACTGGGTTTCCGACCCACATGAATGACAGCGGTCGAGCGGGTCTTTGATCCTTCGACCCACTCGACTGCGATCTCCCCATGCACGCCCACGGCCGGTTTCTGTGCGCACCCGGACGGAGGGGGGGGGCTGGGAATTGGGAGCTGGGAACTGGGAACTGCCGGCTGATTGGGAAATTAGGTCCATCGCCAGGGGTGTGTCGTGATGTCGGCGGTGAAGATGGGTGGTGCTCGTGATGGTGGACGGACATCAGGTATCAGATGATGGAACTGCCGACGAGCAGCAGACTGAAACAGGGCGGCCAGCAAGGAACCAAGCAAGCAAGCAAGCAAGCAAGCAGGGAGGCCG
>JAOWBF010225790.1:0-14035 GCA_028566175.1 Vinca major
AAGTGATGTCAGGTTTCGTTATGGTGAGATAAAGTAATCACCCCACTAGTCGCCTATACGTCTATCCTTTCTCCATCACAGAGCTTTTGACAAAGGGTTATAAAATTGTTCCAAAATTGCTCTTTCAAGTCTCAACGCAGGGCTATAAATTGTGCATTGCTCTTGATGTCCAAAATCGCTATAATTTTGTACAGATTTCACCCCTACTTAGCGCGTAATTGTCCCGATATGCGATCCATGATTATCCTATTCCAACTTGTGCGTATCAATTTTTTCTAGAAATTGACTAAGGACCTCCAAAACATTCCATCACGATGTTGCGGAATGTCTAACTTCGTCCTTATTTGCATGTTGTTGAATTGGATGGGGAGAAATGGAAGAATTTTAGATGAGTAAGGAAGTTTTATGCTTAACCTGTCTTTTTGCATCATCCCAAAGTAGAGAAGCAACACTGGAATTGAGAAGGATTTCTTTCATGATTCTCCTGCTCCAAATTTTATGAATTTGCCTGTTAAAAAATAAGTTTGCGTGTTAAATTCTACTGAAATTTTCAGATATATGTTCTTTTTTTCAAATCATTCTCTGGTACTCACAAAAATATCATCCAATGCGTTTGAGTAATTTATTAGCTATTTGATCTATAGGGACCCACTGATAGTTCAAAACAGATAAATCCATGCACTTGATTATCTGATTTAGTTCAAAACAAATAAATCCATTCACTGGATTATCCGATTCGGCTTAGGTGCGAGACGCCTTATGTTTTGCATGCGCTGACACATTTTCGATCTATCGAAATTGAAATTTGACGGTTGATATTAAACAACTCATCCAACTCTTTCAAACACATATTAGATAAAACAGACATCCAACGCATGAGAACACGTGTTCGCTCAAAAAAATCATGTCAAAATTTACATCCAACGATCAGTTTTGTTTCGCATGTGCGTAGGTTAAAGCGTTTTGCACTAGAGCCCTTCCAGTAGTGGTTTAACGGGTTTAGGCGGGAGGATTCATTTTTTTTCTTGCAAAAAACCAGAGTTGTAATAGATTAGCTTCTAATGCGTTACTAACTAGAGGTAACTAAGTTCTATTAAAGATCCAAGTAAGGATAGGAGCTCGGGTAAGAACCAATAGCTTAGCCGAGCTACCTAAATGAGAGAGTGTTTGCCGAGCTAGATATAGAGAAAATGGTTCGGGAAGCTGAGCTTTGAATCCAAACTAAGTACCTAAACACCTGCTAAGATAAGCAAAGTTAGAGATGAGTGAATAATTCAACCCCGCTTCGATGCTAAAGTTTGTTCAAATTCTAGGTAGAGAAATGAACTTAGCGTAATTTTCGAGGGCTAGTAAAACATGAAGTAAATTAAGTGGGAAGATCAATATATAGAGAGAGGCATTACCCAAAGAATTTTTATACACCTTGTACAATTCGAGGTGCAAAAACCCTAAATTTTATTACAGATTTACCACCGCATTTTTGTAGGGTTGTTCATTGAATTCAATACGACCGAGTGGCTTCCACGCGCTTAATCTGACCGTCCGAGTGAATTTGTACGTGTCCAGGTTTGATCCGAGCATATAGCCAATATTGCTATTTCGTGGACCTAAGCTTGGTACTTCCTTCTTGGGCCCAGGCCCTCCAACCCAAATCTTTACTTTGGGAATAATTTAATTATAGACCATTGAGCCAAAACTGTTGTCTTGAGTTTAATCCCCATCATAAGCCCTCCAAGATGCTTAGCGAAGAGCTATTCCAGGCTTAGCATCTTTTGATAAGCCCTTCAGTTTGTGTGTCCTTTTGATGAGTCATTCAACTTGTGGGTTAGAAGTAACTGTTGTCGTGGCCTCGTTGGCCTGTTAAACCAAATCAAGTCAATTGTGGTAAGGTAACTTTTTTGAATCGGGTGATTCTTGTCCGACGAAATTCTCTTTGTGATACGTTGAAGACAAAAAAAAAATCACTTGATTCAGTTTGTATTGTGAAAAGCTTTAGCATAGGATTGAACTACGGTTCTTAGACGAAATACAATATTTTAAGTTTTAGGACTTACATCAAACCGTTAATTTTTATGTTAAGTAAAATAAAATTTGTAAAAAACAAATACTAACCAATCATACTCTTAGTTGAACAACTGTATATACTATGTTAAAATATTTTATATATTAAAAAAGGACAAAACTTTCACAAATGCAACTAAGCTGGAATAAACTAGATCCAGGTCATTTTAAATATTCTAAAACGGAGGAAGTATTGTTGTTGAAGAAGTAATTCACACATTCACCAATTCTAGGGTTATCTCATGGGCGCAGTATAAACTGTCGAAGAAACTATAAATTTACACCATATCTGTAAGACAAAACCAAAACCAAAACCAAAACATAGACCTCAAAAACCAAATATATCATGAATAAAATTTAAGAAAGTCATGCCATCTCGAATAAAACATAAAAAAGCTTTCAGAAAATTCCTATAAAATAAAGACATTACTTTCATTACCACATACCTCTGCCACAACAAAACAAGAACCCTATTTCTTCTTATTGAAAAACCACCGACTGCAGAAGCCAAATGTTGGATGATGGGTCCACCTTTTTTTAGAATTTGCTACTGAAGTATTTAGAATTTAGTATTCTACCTTTTTTTATTCAGTTACTCTCCATTCTATCCCCCATAGAATTATAGAAGACTGGTTTGATACCTATAAAATAAAGTATTCATCTGTATAGACGTGCAGTGGAATACATGAAGATATTATTTTTACACACAAAATTTCTTTTGGTTTCTCCATGTATAGAAATTGCATAGAAATCATAGCTACATAATTTATTTCCATTTGTTCTGTAACTTCTCAGGAGCACAATATTCATTGTACATAATATAAAGGTAAAGGGGATTGCGCCTATCGAGGATGGGCAACAGTTACCATATTACTTTTTTCTTTATTTGACTATTTCTAGGAAGGTCGCATCCATTCAAATTTGTCATGTTTATCTGGAAACACCTAATCACCAGTCAAAATTGCAAATGCATTCCAGAAGTTCAGCCTACTAAATGAATTGTACTATAGCCCAATTTGTTATATCATATATGCAAGTTTTAGAGGATCTGAGGAAAGCTCAAAAGAACCAAATTACCATTGGCTTAAATGGGTGAGTTTTTTTGTACACATATAACATATTTGAATTAAATCAATTCCTTTCATGTAAAGGGATCTTAGAACTCAAAAGCTCTTATGAAAACAATAGCATAAACAGTATTTAAAACTGTCTTATATGCATCAATATCTTCTAAATAATGTATCTGAAATATGTTCTTGCACAGGTATCAGTTCCATTGAAGATTCAATATCTCACTTTAGGCAGATTCAGTTTCCTAGCCTCTATGACCCACAAAATATGGCATACATTAAAATGCAAGAAACAAGAATCTTTTTACTTTTTTCATATTCTATGAGGAGAGATGGAGTGCGAGCAATAAGAAAATATAAGAAATTCGGTGAATAGGGGTAATAGAACACTAAATAAAGAGTAGAAAGGAATTACCTCAATCAAGTTGGAGTCTAATCATATTACTTATATGTACGCATACAAAAACAATTTAGTTGAGCTAAATAGGCAGTTAATTTGGAAAAGAACATTACCAGCATTTCATGAAATGATATGGCACGACAATCTGCGACAAGTAATCAATAGTCAAAAGGTTTTCAACATTAGAACAAGGAAATATTGAACTCATATGGTTTTCCAAGATGGTGAATGATACAGAACAACATAAAAATGTGTGTGGTTTGATATCCCAAGCAGAGAAATTATCTACTAGGACATATTTGATAACAGGTTGCTCTAGAGAGACAAATAAGTTACATTTACTTTAGACTCATATTCTTATCTATATTATAATGTAATACAACTAAATAAGTCATGATGTGGTGATTTAGCAAAAAAGAAACTGTCGAGGTAATAAATTAAGTGGAAGTAATTACTTGAGTTAATGATTAACATACCTTCTTAAAACTTCTCAACCAATCCCTTTATACATAGTTTATAAAAGATACAGCAAGTAAATTATTCACAGATCAACATGAAAAACGTCTAAGTGGAAGCATCTACAAGTGAAGTGAGGATAAAAGAGCAAAGGAATCACCATACCTTTGCCGATGATTTGATGTTGTTTGCTAGGGGAGACAACATCTCAGTCCAAATTCTTATGGACTGTTTGGAGCACTTTGCAGCTATTTTGGACTTAAGAGACAATGAACTAAAATTCAATTAAGTATATTGCTGGTTTCCAAGAGACGGATGCACATGACATCCTCATCATCAACCAGTTTCAACCAGGATCAGTGCTGCTTCAGTACCTAGGAATCCCCATGGGGATTGAAAGGCTGGGGACAACCTTCCATGCACCACTGCATGACCGAATTTCGGGGGAAATCAACAAATCCTCAAAAAAAATTACTCTCACGTGCTTTTTGCTATCCATATTTCCTACTCTGATAGCCATTCTAGATCAACCTAACTGATGGTCTAGACAGTTTTTGTGGAACTCTAACAGATCCTTGCTGGCTTGGAGACCAAAGACTGAGGGTGGAAATTCACGCCGAGAAAGAAACCACTTGGGTTAACAGGATTTGTCACCACTACCCAAGGTGCTGAAGCTTATGGGAGGTAATGATTAGGAAGCACGATTCAACTCTCTTTAAGAAGTTGATGTCGGCTAAGGACTTGTTGGTGCAAAATGAAGGTAGCATAAGGATGGCCGAGTGTAATGATCATGATTTTCTAAGTAACACAATATATGATTATTCTAGATGGAAGGGGACTGCTAAGCCTGGGTGCAGACAGTTTGGAATCAAGCCAGTAAGCCGAAGCATGCCTTTACCGGCTGCATTTCCTACAGGTGGACTAGCGCTGCAGCCTTTGGGAACGACAAGCAGAAAACCAGCAACACGTGTTCTTTGCATGTTCATTTAGCAGTGAAATTTGGAAAGAAATCAAGAATGGATAGGGATGAAGAGAATGATGAGCACGCTGAAAAATGCCCTTAAGCGTCTTGAGAAGAAGCTCGAGGAAGCTCTTGAACAGCTAGAAACGAAGACGGCGGCTTGTGCTTCCACCGTCTACCACATTCGGCAAGCCTGAAACAAGAAGATTTTAAGCAAGCTCATTTGATGCCATCACAAACTATTCATAGGATAAAAAATACGTGTATACAAGGTTATATTTTCTTTGTATCCACGTGTTTTGACCATCATTGATTCTCAAGAGAGGGTCTTGAATCAGCCACTAGTCAAGGAGTTTGATGTGAATGGTCTCATCACTTTTTGTATGGCTTGCTTTTGATTAATATACATTTACTTTTTGATTAAAAAGAAAAAAAAGAACACAGGAAGAATAGGACAAAAAAAGCAAATAATTTTGCTGCATCATGTAAGATATGCATTCGTAATATTCTTAACGTCTATGCATGCACATGCACGTTCATGTCCATTTCATATTAGGAAAAAAAAAGAATTTAACACAATTGACAGACGAGCTACCATTCCATCAAATAGCATTTCTTTCAGAAGTATGTCTAGTACTGAAAGTATGGTCACGAAATATGATGTAAATGCGACAAATAAAGAGGAAACCAAAATGGTCGGGAAAATTAATGCACAAGTTTTTTTATGTAAGAAGATACACGTGCAAATTACCCCAAGAAAGAAATAGGAACAATAGGCTAAAATATGAAATGATAATATCTTAGAAGAAAAAAGAACGAGTTTCCACCAACACAAGAACACCAATAAACATAAAAAAGATGCTTATTATGCTAGTCAGATAAAAAACTAATACAACTGAAAGAAAAACTATATTAATAAACATTTCATTTTTGTAATTTGTAACAAATTTTGATAAAAGAGGCTTGCAAATTTAAACATTGAAAGTAAGAAAATGTCTTTGGAAAGTTTAAAAGCTTACACTTACGTTCCCATCTTGTAATGTAATTAGACTAGCAAGTATAATGTTAAAGACTTCAGCCATCAACAAGATGAAAATATTATTCAACTACAAACAATGTCAACAGATACTAGTGAGTTTTATTCCATATATTAATGTTTAAAAAATTCTTATGTCAAATTTGAAAAAGATTCTGCTACAAGAGAGGTCTTTTGGTATAAGATTGATCCATATAATCTTCTCTTTTCTCAACATCCATACACTAAGCCCTTGGGTGCATCAAGGGCTCAGACCATGAACCAATATTCTACAGCAAATAATCATTTTTTGTACAACATTACTAAAAGAGATGAACTGTGGGAACAAGAATTTTCGGAGGGAAATAGTTGTTTGTTAACTGAATGCTACATGTTCTCCAAACCCCAATAACTATATGTCGGCATGCTCATTACCAGAAGTTGGTATAAATGCTTCATAGATTAGTAATTGAAGAAATGAAAGAGTAAAAGAACAGATATTCGCTTAAATTATCAGTTACTAATGAAGGACTAAACCTAAAGATGGCTGATGAGATTCGTACCTGTACCATATTTTGCTATCACTACCTGTCCCAATAATGCAGGAAGCACCATCAGCTTTTGCACCTTTAGAAACCTGTGAGGTTATCCTAAAGGTATTTTTGGGGTGTGTAAGCTTATATTGTGGCTTCGGGACTAAAGGAGAATACATGGCATTTGGAAGTTTTAGTAAACATTCAAGTTTCTAAAAGGCAAAGTTAATTAAATACTTAACCCATAAAAGTTTAACCAAATACTTACCGTGAGCTCAGAGCACCAAGTCGACAAACAGTAACAATGGAACCAGACAAACATTTTCAGTGTTCCAAGCTGCAGCAAGACATCAAGGCTTTTATAACGGGCCTAGTTAGCCATGTATCTCGGAAGAAGTTTTCAGTACAAATAGAAACAATTAAATGCACAGAAAATAAAGAAAGCTTATTCGAGTATATAACATTAAACTCTAAGAAAATAGAAACTCAAAATTCAATTTAATGCAGTAGTTATAGAAAATCAGTACTAAAGTAATCAATGATTCAAAAAAACGGAACACTAAATATATCTGATTTTCTAATGAATAAACTAGGTCAATATGAAGTACGTTTTCCTAACCTTTCAGGAGAAGAATATTCATGAAGGAAATTCCTCCAGGCATGGAACCTACACTGCTACACAATTATTTCGAATATTAGATATCACATTGCAGACAAGATCTCAATCCAATTATAGACTCATATCCTCTCGATTCCAAATATGTAAACTAACACAAAATTGTAAAATTTGTGAGTCTGCATGTAATTCACCTAGTATAACAATAAGCAATAATAAATCCACTCAGATGAAGAATAGCAACAACAAAACGAAACTCGACAAGTGGACAAGTGAAAAAGATTTTCTAGCAATATACAATAAGGTATTATTAGCAAAGCACTGTAATAAAATTCAAACTAGACAAGTGTACAAAGCTCATATCATCAAAGCAAAGTACTTCTTGTTTATATTTCTTATGATCTCTAATTATACATTGATAGTATTTGGTTGCGAAAATAAACGCAAAATTTCAGGTTTACCACTCACATCTTCTCTCAGAAACAATTCATTCAAACTTTGCCGTTTCATTTCCAAAACCAAACACTATCAAAATAAACCTAAATCTACTCTTCCACATCATAGTGACGTAATTATTACCAGAAAAACAAAAATTACAACCTAAATTATAGTAAATTTTACCAATTTAGCTACTTTTTGTGTCGTACGTTGTTTAAAAACTCACCTCCGACCATACTATAGCTTGAAACTCCATGTCTAAGCGTCGATATTGCAGAAAATAGCGAATAGTATATTCTAATTTGAAATTCACCGGGGAATCTGGCGGAGCCACCAGCAGCTCATTTCTCCGGCAGCTCTCGTTGTCTCCGTTGGCTATTCGACGTCGCCGATAAAAGGAAGACGATGTTTCCATGATGGGGCATGTTGACCTTTCCAAATCAATGAGAGCATTTGGATACCTTTTTATTTATTTATTTATTAATAGGCCAGGGCGTGGAATTTAGACTAATTAATTACAAATAGAAAGTTGTAAGTCAATTAATTAAAATTGAATCGAGCTAGTTTATGATTCAAAGTAATTGATAATTTTAACTCATAAATTAAAATAACAACAAAATCATCTTAAATTATATTTAATTTTTACTTATACTATTCATAATGTCTCTATTTTTACTACAATCGAGAAAGTACTTCAAATCCTATCAATGCATCTAACATCCTAAAAAGAATTATTTGAGAAATTATATCTCTTATGACTCAAAAAGTGAATTGTCGGCTAAAGAAGATATATAATTGAAAGAAGATGAAAAATTGTATGAAAAAAGACAAAATGCCCAAAATTATACACCCAAAATACATTGGAATGAGAAGTTTGTTTCGAAAATGAATTATATGGCCGTTGGAAATAACTATTGTCTATATATACTTCACTATTTAAATATTTATTTTATATAAAAAAAAAATAGGACATTTAATTCCTAACGAAGAAAGTATATATTAGCTTCTACTAATTCAAAAGTTATTTCATGGCATCAAGCATGCAAAGTATATACTATTAAATCGAGATTATAAATTTTCACAATATTATTTTAAACAAAACATATACCTCAAAAACCAAATATATCATCATAAATAAAATTTAACGAAGTTATATTATCTCAAAAAGAAAGAAAGACAACGTTCAAACAAATTTCAAAAAAAAAAAAAAATCATAACATTCCGTTTTATAATTCTGCCACAATAAAATAAAATAAAAAACTATTTCTTCTTCCTCTTGTTCTTCTTGTTCTTCCTGTTCTTGATCTTTTTGTCTTTCTTCTGATCCTCACAAGCACCTCCATTTATTTGGCGATCTTCCATAACCTTAATTGGAACCTCCTCATAATTCACATTTTCATCTTGATTATTTGGCCATGAAAATGATGTTATCCAAACATCATTTTCATTCGAACTTTCAAGCTTCTTCTTAAAAGGGACATCTACGTCTACGTCACCAATCTGTATAGTCTTGATGTGTTTCATCTTTGATCTACGGACATACGTTATAATTTCTTTTTCATCCTTCTCCTCGATCTTGTTTTCTTCATCAACAAACTTTTGATCTTCCTTAATTATCTGCTCTGATGTAGCCAAAGGAACATTCTGCAACGTTGTTAGATTCACTTAGTTAAGGTAGCTACAACGAGATTTCAATGCTATGGAAGACCTTAAATTGTCAAGGAAGTCACTTAAAAGAGAAGGCCTTCAAAATACTCTATAAGACTTTTAAGCAACTAAAAGCCTAATAAAATTAAAGTAAATTTTATTTGCTTCTTTTGTAATTGTAACATAACATATTGACATTCTTATAATATGATAGAAGATTTTGACTAAATTACTCCAAATTAATCAGAAACTATGATTAATTTATCATAATCAATTTTAAATGTTCGTAGAAAAATAATACCCTGAATTTTTATCCTAATAATTAGCCCATGAAATCTATTCCTAAATATAATCCTCAGAATCTTCTTAAAACCCTTTTATTGTTTTTTTTTCCTTTTAGAGATATTGACTAAGCCATTATTAATTAGATTAAATGGATTAATGATTTTTATCCATTGAGACAAAGTGCTAAAATATCTTAATTATAAGCTTTAATCAATGAACATTTTTGCTTCTTAAAAAGTAACTAAAATAGATAAGAAATAGTTATTTAAACTTTGTCTAAGGTCCTCAAATTACTCTACACGAACATTCAAAATTTATCCTGATTTTAATTTTTATTCATTTATTAAAAAAAACAAGAAAGTTTACCTCTTCCAATGAAAACCTAGTTTGCAAAACATCAATGCAATTCGACTCGAGCTCATGGAAGTTATCTTCAGAATATGGTAGAGCTAGAGTTGGAGGTTCGAACAAATTGTAGAAATGCTCCTTGAAATTCTGCACTCGAGTTGAAACCGGCGGTGGAGCTCCAAATAGATTATTATACTCATCGAGACTCAGGTAAAGTAATGAATTAGTAGAAGGATCATAAACTGACACGAGGTTAATGGTTTGGTCCTCCAACGTTTCTGACATAATCGATACAGTTGGAGGTTGAATAGCTCGAAGAGGAACTGGTGCAAGCACGGGACCGATGACAGAAATTTGAGGTGAATATGAGGAATATTCTCCATCTTGATACATAGACGAGCAAGAAACTTGATGCTGTGGGGGCGGGACTAACTCTGCAGAAAAAATATTGGAGTAGACATTATTTGTAATACTTTGAAGGTTCGGGGCAGATTCTGCATTTCTATATTGAGGGGGTGAAATATATATCAAAGGACTATATAAAAAAAGTTCATAATTGTTTTGGGGAGAGAGTTAATATGTTAAAAAGATTTCTTCAAAAAAATATTTTGTAAAGGTAATATATGTAGAGTTTCAAAATATTTGGAGACAACTGCCACCTCCGCCTCTATATCTACGCCTATCGGGAAGGAAATGTACAAAATATTTAAAGATCTTTCTGAAAAATAGATATACAACTATTGGATTGTATTTTAAAATGAAAATATATAAATTCGCTAAAAATAAATACTCAAACTCAAGGTAAATTTTCATATTTAGAAGCGCAACTCATCTTTTAATAAATTAGAGATAAAAATCATCGCAAAAAAATTATATCCAATCTCACCTTCAGTTTTTATACCCTGGCTTGGAAAGTTGGCAGTTTAATTTTCCAGTTTTCCCTGCAACCAATCTCAGATAAAGGATTTCTTACTTGGCTCTTCAGTTGTAGTAGCTACTTTGGAAGGCTTGAAATGTTTTGACCACCTTTGTCTTTGATATTGCTGTGATGATTGTAGTGGTGGCGGCGGCGGCGGTGATGATGACTGTGGTATTCCCGCAGACATCTTTTTTTTTCAATTTGTTGAGACTTCAAGAATCTGGATCAAAACTAAAAAAAACGAATCATAAAAGTTCATGTTCTTTTACATAGAAAAATAAATAAATATAAAATAGGCAAAATGAAAACAAAATTAGTATATTTTGAAAATGCTATTTTTTCTTAAATGTGTTTCTAAATTGGGAACTAAGAATATACATCCTCATTACATTGTAGCTTTAATGTGAATAAGTGTAACAAAACATGTTTAGGCATAAAGAAAGATATTAGAAAATCATCTAATATCCTCTAAAGAAAACTTAAACTTTCATTTCCTATAAATCTTACATAGGGAAAAAAATAAATTTTTGATTGTATTGTAGTAAATAAAATTATGGCTTTAAGAAGTTAATTTTTTTTAACACTTATCCTCAAAAAACAAAATTTGAGGGTTCATAACTATAACTTTTTTCTATTTTATTTTGTCGATTGTCGAGTTTATAAGGAAAAAAAGTAAACTGTATTTAAGAAATGGATGAATATTATTTGTTACGTTTCCTAACATACTTAAACTTTTTTTCTAATTGAAATGCAAAATATTGTTAATTAACTTATTTATTGATTTATGATTGTTGTGTTTATGTTGATGATTAATTTCTTTTTGTTGAACTTTAATAACACAGACTTAAGATGATAACAACATAAATCTTATAAAATCACTATAACAATTTTCCATTACGAACTGAAAAACCAAAATTTATATTCCAAAAAGCGAGTAAAATTACATTGTTATTTATCATATATGGCAGATAAAAAATGGTAGGAAGCTCAAATTTACTAACACTAATCTAAGATAATAACATCGTGATTTACATAAGGTCATCATAACAAATTACCAATATAAATTGAAACTAAGTTGTTATATATCATGAATGCTAGTTTAAAGAAGCATTTAAAGAAACCAAAATTTACATAAATTACTGAAGACTGGATTAATTTGTAATTCTTAGAATTTGTGCAAGATTAAATCTAAGTTCTTAGAAAAAGTACGGTGGTCTAAGATTTGATTCTTTTTGTAATATTTGATTCTACTTACATATTATTGACGCATTTAACAATATAAGTTCTCTCTAGATTAGTAATTACGGTTCTCTTCAAACTTAGAACTAGCTTAAAATAAAGAATGATTTCGATTATAACTTTAAAAACTAAAATTTTATTTCACTAAAATGTTGCCCAAATCTTTAATTCTTTAAAATAATTTGAATTTGCACAGATTCTTTTGAGACTTAAAAAAATAAACATTGAAATTGCTCACAAGTTTTTGTAACAGAGAATGATTTGAGACACCAAATCGAATGTACTAGCACTGCCACTTTATCACAACAACTTTTAGTCAATCAAATAGAAAGTTTACAAAGCAAGAATTCAATAAAACTCTAAAATTGAAATTACTTACAAGTTTTTTCAATATAGAATTATGTGAGAACACCAAACTGAATGTACTAGCAATGCCACTTATCACAACAACTTTTAGTCAATCAAAAGGAAAGTTTACAAAGAGAGAATTCAGTAAAACTCTAAGATAGCAAAGAGTAATTTATAAATACATGCAAAGAAAGAAGAAAGCTATAGAGCATCAATTATAACGAGAGAGGGGAGTGGATGACAGATAACAGGTAGCAGCGGACACACGTGAGGGCCCCTATTCCCCCTCCCCCATTGTTTTCAAAACTTGTGTAGAATATGTATATTTGTATAGTAATTGCCTTTAATCCCTATAAAAACTACGATAATTCTGATATGGACCAGGAAACTGGTCGTGCAAAACTGGTCACATCAGTACAAAATAAAGAGAGAGATAATTTTGTAATGATGTGGTCACTTCTAAACCACAAAGTCTATGTGGACCTCGTATATACCAATTTTTTTCTAAAAATTATACGCTTGCTCCCCCAAAATTTTGGTACTATCATACACTGCACCCCTAAACGACAAAAAAATTCCTTATGGAACGGACCTTGTGGGTACCTGTGAGACATGAAAGCCTGCGGGACCTACATTGTATGTGGGTCCTGTGTAGGTACTGTTTGAAATTATGTGAAAGAAGAGTGTGGGGCCGAACCAATGCCAGACTTTCCCCTAAACAACCATATAGTCTTGGTCTACCCCTGTGGGCCTGGTGTTTTTTGTTTGTTTTTGGTATCTCTGTGGTGTTGAGGTGTTTGTGCTCATGATAAAATTGCACAAAACATCCATTATACCCAAGTATAACAAATCGTGGATTTTTTCTCATTAATGCTTTTATATATACCAACTCTGTTTCACTTATAATTTACATCTTCTTTTCCGAAAATAAAAGAAATTTTAGTTCAAATAGTTTGTTTTGATACATCTATAGTCATGTGATTTTGCTTCAAGAATTATTGCGAGTGCAGATTCTCCTATTTAGTCCCTAAAAAACTTATGTTTCACTTGATAAGTCCCCGTTACTATTTTAGATAGTGAGTTCTTCAACAATTTATCGCAGCAAAAAGAAGTCTTTGTCACCACTTCCACGGCAAAATTCAGTTGAATTTGACATGTGTGATGAACATGATCAATTAAATAAGGGTAAATTACTAATATAACCTTAGATATTTTATTTTATTTTTATCTCCTTTAAATAATAATAAAATAACTTCCTTTTTTATTTTCTTTATGTTTTTATCATGTGCCTCTTTGAAACATCCCCCACACACCACCATCACCACAACCCCATATCCTCACTCTTTAAAGAATAATTTGAGATCTGAAAAGAATAAGTTACAAGATTATATAATCAAGTACTGATCTTTGAAAGATTTGGATCTGGACCAAAGCTTCAAGGAAGAATTGAATTAGAAATACAAAGAAAATATAATCAAAAGCAGAAGAAAACTGTTGATAATCCAATTTAATATATGTAATTGTAATGGACAATAATAAATGGGTCATTACTTTTGAGAGTTTGAAGAAGAACTCTACTTTATTGGGTTTGCAAGATTTGTGCGTGATGATCTTTGGAGTATGTTAATAGAAGGCGATTTTGATGGTGGTGGTGCTCTTATTCATATGAAGTTTTGTGTTTTGATGTTCACATTAAGTC
>JAOWBF010225885.1:0-26035 GCA_028566175.1 Vinca major
TTTCTGAAATAGGCAAATTCACATAATCGAACAAATGTGTCGACATCGACCTCTGACCAGTCAACGTGTCTCGTTTTGGCTTCGATCATTCCACCGTTCATGAGAGAATTCAGACTTTCAGAAAGCTCCGCCAAAGCAGAAGAATGGACGGTTATTTCCTTCTTTTCAGCACCGACTGTGAATGTGAATAAAGGCGAGACAAGATATCTTCGGAATGTCAGACTCTGATCACGACAAAAAAACAGTGAACCACTCACTTTCCGAAAGAGCTCTCCATCCCGGGTCGTCGGAGTAAGATAAGACTGAAAGATTAGCCACGAAAAAAAAATGGAGAGAGGCGGGGGTTTAGGATTGTATTTGACGGCGCCATTGCACAAGACACCGGCGCGAACGCATCATTACTCTTCAGCTACCCGTTTCTGAATGTGCTGTCCACTGAAATGTATCCAAAGCATCATACCTAGGTATGGAGGACGCTTTGCCAACAAGCGGTCAGATATTGACGTGTCAGCAAGGATCATTGTGGCCTAGTTCGAATTCAAAGCGCATTAGTACAGCGCCGTGAAAAAAAATACTAGTAGCAAATGAGTACTCATATGTGGTGAGGGCTACCATTGGTCTTCAGTCGAACTGCTGTAAATAAGCCCATAATGCCGTTTGAACCACTCGTTCGTGAGGCCGCTCAGCAAGAGCAATATGTATTGTACTCATCTCCTGAGCATGCAAAGAGATGGTTTCTCGAAATTTGCGAAACTGACTAAAAGTACATTGACCACATTGGTTGCTATTTATATTCTGACAAGGAAATTTCAGCAACGCGCGTCGTCGACTTAGAGCTTCTCATTTCATATTTTGCTGGTTTGTGGGAACTATTTGAAGACGACTGGAAAGCCCAAATCTTCGCTCGACGGCCAGGAGACAGCCCAGGAAGTTCGAGATGTTAGATTTAAGATACAGGCCCCAGATAAGATATATAGATAGCGCATAATTGGATATATTGATACCTCGGCGATATCGTACGCAGTTTTACAGTCTGAGGCCTACCTTCTTCTGTCATGATTCTGCCATATGTATTCAATAGGTCAGGGTGTTTGAACCTATTACAGAACGGCGGCGAGAGAAGCGGTGAATGAGAGTTAAGTTAGGTTTCAATGGGCAGGTTTTGGCGTGGTCCTGGTTTCAACTTGCCCACCGGGTGTGTCTCATGACGACCCTTTGACTCAAGTATGCATCGATATTATCGTATAAAGCCTCATTACGTCCTGACTTGGGATAAGATCAAAATTTCTGTAAAATGCGAAATTCGGCGCAGGTAACTGTGTCTCATGCACTTGCAATGCACGACTCTTGGACCCCGCATTCACATTAGCGCCTCGGCAAAGACTTGGAAATGCATCGCCTGGGAACAACTCTCCATCCTCTTTTCATTTTGGGTGCTGTATAGCTCATCAAAAGAGAAGAAAACAATAACATGGGGGCCAACGCAATATCTACAACGGTTCAAGATGAAGCTACTCGTCGATCCTGCGAAGGGACAAACGGAGGGGAAGATCTATCTAGAACACGTGCGTTCTGGAATCGAGAGACGTTAGTATGTCACGAGTGAAGTTAAGAAGGATGCTGACCGCATTTCTCATAGTTTTATTGGATCTGCAATTTTGAACCTACTTGCCTTTGCCCCTCCCGCCGTTTACAGCACCCTGAGTAAGCTATGGGTCGCCAAGTTGAGCTCCAGCGAGGTAGTCACAACTGATGTATACACTTACATCGGTATCATTGTTGAGGTCTTGAATGATGGTATTCCCCGCTCTGCATGGTTGATTATTGGGGACAAATCATCGCGAAGCCTGCACACACGGCTGAACCTTGCCTGGACCATGATAATTGTCGGTGTAGCACAAGGGCTTCTGATGACCATTATATTTCTTGCAACTTCGACCAAGCTTGCAGCCACCTTCGTCCCGGCTGAAGTGCGAGATACCTCGCTTGCCTACGTACGCTGGTCCTCTATCCAAGGCCTGACATCTGCCACCGAAGCGGCAATCTCTTCATCGACCAGGGCGCTAGATAAACCAGAGGTCCCTTTGATAATCGGTGCGAGCAAGTTTTTGATCAATATCGTACTAGATTTCCTACTGTTATCAACGTTCCGTGCTGGAAAATATACGCCAACCATTGTAACACAAGCTATTATTCGACTAATTTGCGACACATTATCGGTGATAGTAGGGTTTCTATACTTTGTTTGTGTAGTCGCTAGGCGCAAGAAAAGAGATGCTGATGGCCACGAACAATTCAAAATGAGCCTCTCTGCACTGGCAACGTTAGTTCGGCCAAGTGTATACACGCTTTCCGAGTCGGCGATCAGAAATTCTATCTATCTATGGCTTGTCAACCGAATAGTTCAGCTTGGATATCTTTATGCTACGGCCTGGGGGATTTTCACCACAATCCGCTGGGGCCTGGTAATGGTGCCGGTTCAGGCTCTTGAATCCTCGACTTTGGCCTTTGTCGGACATAATTGGGGACGTTTTCGTGCAACAGGGCAAATAGAATACCCTCGAGCTTCCAGAAAGGAAGTATTTGGTATGTTTGAAGCTGAAAATGCTAAGATAAGCTATTAACATTTGGAAAGCAATTATTCGACCGGCAATTCTATCTTGCGGAATTATACTGGTTTTTGAAACTGCTGTGTGCATTGCTTTATCTATACGTGGAATACACTCTTTCGCTCTTTACTTATCTGGCTCAAACGACGTGGCTTCTGTTACCCAAAAAATGTGGAAGGTATCTTTTTGCAGAGAAACTAAAATTTCCTTTCCTGTTGGCTTACGTATCACAGGCTATTGACTGGACCTACATATTTTATGGGCTCAACTACCAGCTCGGAGCTGTGTTACTTGCAGCTTCACCTCGATGGTACCTTTATCAAGCACTCGGCTCAAACTTATGCTGGATGCTTCCTTGGGCGATTGTTGTGACTGTTCTCTCTTTACCGAGTTCACAAGCCTGGACGTACTATGCAATCATCTTTGGAGGCGCACTCGTGTTTGATTTTCTTGATGTTGGAGTGACGCTACTTGTTTGGATTTACAGACTGTCCAGAGGAAAAGTAAGGGCCGGCTCGCATGTTTGATACCCTTGAGCTAGGACTGATCTACGACATTGACGCCATCGCAGGTGCATTCGACAACAAAGTTTTTCATCCACTTAGATTCGATGAATACTTCATCTGCCAAATATAGCCGGATCTTAATTGTTGGTGTCGGGTCGGGTCATCGGGGATGGTATATTTGTGCTCCTCGATTTCTTGTTCGTCATTCGAATCTTCACTCTCACTTTCCCTCCACCATCCTTGCTCATGTTCATCCAAATGATCGTACTCAGAGTCATCTTCTGTCAACTCGTCATCATCTTCAAACTCCATTCCTGGATGTTAAAAAATTGTCAGCAGAGATCACATTTTCTATCTTTTAGTTGAAGGAGAGAACGCACTTCTTCGCTTGCGGGGTACTTGCTTCCCCGCCATTTTCTCTCCGTCATTTTCCATTTTAATAATCAGCCTAGCTTCCTGACCTAGGTTGATCGAGACGAATAAAATTTAAAAGAAGAGGGATAGGTGTAGAGAGATCAGATTGGAGTCGGTCATTCGAGAGAGATTCACTACTTCTTGTACTTGTAGGAGGCAGGCTGCAGTAATGACTAATGTATTTCCTAGGTTATTGGCTTCTCCTGCCAATAGAAAGTACATACCATCACATGGGCAGGGACGCAGAATGGGGCCGTCTACTAACGACAAGCAGATGCAGAATATCTAAACCATTACGAGTCAGTTCGGGCGCATCACTGAGGCTGCGGCAAATCAAGATCCTCTAGGAAAATCACACACTGCTGAGGTACAAGACTATTGTGGATACTGCGGTGACCCACACCTCTAGCCCTGCTGAAAGGCCAATGATAACAGCCCATTCTTTTCTGAGGACTCACTTTTGGACAGGTGTTCACCACTTTGATTATTAACTTTCATTTCAGAGAAGTAACGTCAATATTTTTAACAAAAGGGCAAATCTTTGAATTGGTTTACGCAATGAACTGTCCATGGTTTTCTTTTTTATAAACAAGTTGCAAATCCGTTGCCGCACATACTTGGTGTCTGCGAATAATCACCGTTTGTCTCCCAATTATGAACATAATATGTACGAAAGTCACAAGTTTGCCAATACGGACTCAAAGACATACATCAGGGGCGTACCAAGTGATGAGTGGCGGAGGAGGTCCAAGAAAATAATAGGAAACAGGTGAAGGCGTTAGTCCAAAAATCGTTGAAGGATTTGATTTATCGCAATCGTTCAAGGGAGCTGAAGAACATGAGTGTTACCAAATTTTCTAGAGAAGTTGAAGAAATAAACCCCAGGCAGTGTTGGAGAGAGTGGCAAATAGAATAATCCGAGAGAACTGATGTTTGAAGTAGTTGAAGCCGATCATTGAAAGATCTTACAATTTTCAACAATGGCATTGTCTACTTCGAAAAGTCAACTTCAATACCTTTCTCAGTGACTTTCAACGGGGCCATATTATTAGTCTCTTGTTACGTAGTTTTCAACGACTTTCAGTAATCGATCTTTCAACGCTTCACTAATCTATTCTTACAATATTTTCCGGAAAAAATTCAACTCCCTCAACGGTTGGTTAAAAATGAGTCCGTACGACTACTTTAATTATTTCCACTGATGATTCTGTGATAGAGTGGTGGAAAAAGAGAGGGCGGTGGAAAAAGAGAGGGCTGTGGAAAGAGAGGGCGTTGAAAAGAGAGGATGGTGAAAGCGAGAGAAGGACGTAGATGTGCTGACCACGCTGTAAATAACAAGGACTTAATGTGGCAGAATCCTCAGGAATCTGAGTCAAGCATCAGATTACACTCAAATCGGAAGTCTCCTCGAAAACACAAAAAGAGTTACACTGATTTGCATTATGTCAATATGAATTAGTTAAATAAGGCAATATTTTTGAGTTTTCTTATCTTTGTCCGTCGACGATTGCATTCGTTGCAGGCGGTTGATCGTCTCTTTATCGAGACGTCCTTACCGTGTCATCTGATTCGTCAGCTACAGAAACTGTGGTATATGGCAAATGAGGTCGAATAGGTCTGAAGTGGAATGTCAACATTCTGGATCGATTGCTTGGTACGGAGATGAATGTGGAGCAAATAGTGCGTAAAGGTTCAGAGGACTTTGCTCTCTTTCCCATGTCGAGGAACCGAGGTGGAAGATTTGTGGTTTCAGAGACAAAGACCTCGGGCGACAGCCTAGTGGACCCACGTCCATCCAAGACGTTGGTCTGCAGCACACGTGAGACAGATGTCCCAGCTTCTATGTCTGGAGCGGTCGCAAGAACGCGGCCTCAGGACGTAGATACTGGCTGACAAGCGGCCTGTTAAATTGGCTTTCATTCTTTTACGTGGCCGCACCACCTCATTTTGTCAAATCACGATCCTTGCGGTGAGTTTCAACCATCGTGGTATTAAACACTTCCTCTCCTGTCGTCGGAGGAAACAACCACCGGGGTGCCAGACCAGCGCCGAATAGCAAGATGTGTTGTTCAATAAAAGGCCACTGAGGGGATCCATCCTTTAGCACGGCGAGAAGCCGATGACACCAGTGAGAAATGCTCATTAGGAGAGCTGGGTGATTGGCTGGGAACTGTCGTCCGCTCCTGGTCGCCCAACGGGCTCTCTCAAGGCCTGTCTAAACCCAGGATGATTGGACTGGGAGAGACATAGAGTGAAGATGCTGCTCTTGCGACACCTAGCCTTCTATGTCATTTGCACTCTCCGGTATATTTTACTGTAATAGATTGCGTCTCTAGAGAGTTCTCCCATGAGGCCACCCCTATTGAAAGTGGACTACTCTGCCTTGACTTTCAAGTGGCCTCCACTCTTGATAGCGATCAGCTGGTAATCGTCCGCTATCGACGCTCCCTCATGTTTCCATCTACAAGAAGATATCCATAACTCGATCATGGACACAAGATTTGTATTTCATTCTATTATTAGGGCTGCGAAGTTTCTCTCGAGGCGCCATACATCTCGTCTGTAGTACAATCTTGTTCCAAGTAGCATAAGCCTGCGCATTTACTAAAGAGAGTATCTCATTATCGGCTCGGCTCGGCTCGGCTCTCTGATCCCCAACCCAGCCAACGGTAAAATTTCTTTCTCTTTGATAAACCCGACCCTCTGCTTTGAGCCTCGTCTCCTTTCCTAAAAATTTGAGATACTTAAGGCGTTACAATGCTCCACCTTGCGCCACTTGGTGAAAAAGGGGGTGGTGAAAAGTTGGAATGAGACTTTGGTGGCGTGCAAAGCCTGCAAATACGAGGCTTGGTGTCCGCAATGCTCGACGATAAACGAATAGTGGAGCTTCTGGGATGGAGGCATTCTGGCTTAGCGAAGAACTCCCCATCGAGCGTCCGTTGATCGTTTCCCACATCCGGAATTATTGAAACATATCGCTCGAGTAGTCAATCAGCGTTGCACACTAAATGATCCTAGCGCACTATTGGGACAAGGGTTCCAACTCCGCTCTAATAAAACTTCCGCCTATCGTGATATTTAAGTTTCGGTTAGGCGGCGCCTCGTTGCAGGCACGGAGCGTTGGGATCCGCTGTCAGCACCTTTATGTGTAAATAATATCCGGGTTCTCCTGTCAAGCTTATTTTACATGCATCTGCATGAGTTGAGTGGCAGCTCTAGAAAATGTCCGCAGGGAGCGGCCCAAAAGACGTGTATCATAGATTAAATCTGGTGGTACAATGCTTGTGCATCCCAATCGTATCGGCGGCTGTCGCTCTGCGATTTTACACTCGTTTACGTTTCAAGCAGCGTCTAGGGGTTGAAGACTGTGAGTCCCGGAGCCAATTGACCTCCCCGCTTCCCGGTTGCGATTCGAATTTTTACGCTGATCACGTGGAATTATGCAGATGCATGTATCGTTGCTTGGGTACGTTTTATGCCTAATGGGACTCTTCGCGATTATAAAATTCCTGACTGCGATTTTCCAGGGCTTGTTTATGGGATATTGCGGGGTCGCTATATACGGTAAGTTGACGATTGTTATTGGAAAGCATGACCGTTGCAGCATTCTTACAACTGTTACTCATTTAGTTGGCCGACATGGAGGAGGCTATCATATCGACGACGTGATCGAGTTTATGGGGCCGCAAGAGCTCATACAATACAAGAAGTTCTGCTATATCGCCACGCTTCTTTACTGTCCCATGGCGCTTTTTGTGAAGATTGCCCTTCTTTCAATCCTAACTCGCATATTTGCTCCATATCGCAGTAAAGTGTGGTTCATTTACATACTCCTTGGCGCCCTCTGCATTTACTATGCCATAGCCCTGATCGTCAAAATTCGGATATGTTACCCTATTCCATATTACTGGCTGGGTGATGAGCTCAAAGGAGGTGGAACTTGTCTCGACCAGACGGCTGCACTGATCGCCGACTCCGTCATCAGTGTTGTCAGCGACATCATTATTCTCGTCCTACCCCTACCATTGACATGGTCCCTCCAGATGTCCCGGAACAAAAAGCTGCGTGTAATGGGTCTATTAAGTGCCGGTGGATTCGCGGTTGGATTTAGTCTGTATAGACTGGCATTGGTGCTCAAGGATGGTACCTCGCCTGATCAGACCATGGTCTTTATGTGTGTCATTTTGTCCGGGTATGTGCCAAATCACCTTTTGTACGGCGGTGAATTGTACCTTCTAATTGATCTTCAGTAACGCCGAGGGAGGTGTCGGTCTGATCTGCGCTTGTCTCCCTGTTCTCAACGTCCTGCTTGGCCACTACCGCAGAAACTACTCGTCCCAGAAATACTACAACCAGAGCTCTGAAATTCGACTTGAAGTGTGCAAGTCGAGAAACACATCCAAGAATGCTTCACAACAAGACAAGGCGACCAGCTTTGGTGACCAAAGCCACCTCATCTCATTTGCCGGGGCTCCAGAGGTGACGGACTCTCTGTATAAAGAGAACGGCATTAAAAAGACCATTGCCTTTGAACAAACTGTCGAAAGTCGAGAAAGTTATAGTCAGTTGTCTTAAACGCTGAAAATGGCTGCATGATATGAGGTTTTCTTTTCTGTTCTTTTTGTTCGCCAAAATTCTTGAATCATTTAGACAAAGATATTATTCTGTTTGTGGGACTTCCCTGGGTATCTCAGCCGGAGAGTTTGAATTGCAATAAATAACCCACAGGGCATCTCTTTACAAGTGGGTGTGGAAGTCTGAGTCAATGATTCATTGGTGAGTACGCGACATCAAATAAGCCAACCATGTACCAAATGGCGGTTCAAGCTCTGGTCGAAGTCTTACTTATCTTCAGTCATTTTTTCCTCCACGTTCAACTTGTTTCTGAACCTTGCAAGCAATGTTTCGCTAAGGTCGCATCTAAATTTTTTTTTCTCTAGATACATTCAGAGTTATCAATGATGAAGCTACAGCACGATTTTTTGGCTCATTAGGCGTAAAGACAGACCGGTCGAATCGTTTTCTCTCACAGGAAAATGCCCGGATTGGAAAGATCATAAAAGTTGAAAAAATTAAGATGAAAAAGCGAATTAGAATTCTTCTGCTGGGTATGAATGGACATCAATAATTACGAAAAGTTATCGCTGACCGATGAATTAAGGCGCTGGCGAATCGGGAAAGTCAACCATCATCAAGCAAATGCGCATGGTCTACATGAATGGGTTCTCAGAAGATGAGCGTCATCATACTCGGACAACAATATTAGCAAATTTGCTCGATGAATTTAAAATATTGCTGGACATAACATCTGATGGGCCCTCAGGTATCCTCTTCACTTTCCTTAGACAAGTCCTTAGATCAAAGGTGCAGTCGCTCAAGTCTCTGACATTGCCGACAAATTTAAAAACATGACCAAAATCACCCACGGGCTCATTCCCGTCGATATAGTCGATGCGACATGGATCGGCCCGACAATTGTCTGTTTCGTAGCTAGCAAGCTTCTCCCCGTGCTCTTCTGTCTCGACATGATAGACAGCGCCCTGAACAACCTTTTCTGGGGCATCTAGGACAGCTGGATACTGACCCCATAGCTTGCATTCATAGCCTGTAATGGAGGCGGGCCGAAGCTGTGGCTCAGCTTCCAAGCCAAGGACATCTCGGAGCATAGCTGAGTCAGACAGGGTACCGTAGAAAAAATAAGGGCCGGTGGGCGCAGCGAATGAGTCTGTATGAGATGGTGGCCTTTCGGGCTGGAAGAAATAGCCAGGAGGGCAGCCCTCAGCTTCATGACGAACGGGGAAACTTTTTAGCTGAGATCTTCGGGCGGGGGAGGTGGTGGAGGAGGAGGAGGAACAGAGCCAGCGGCTCCGTTGTCTCTTTGGCGTTCAGACATTTTTTTCAGTCGAGAGCAGACAGGATATCCAAGTACGAGTAATCAATAGAAGCTTCGCTCTTCCAACTCGATGTTTGTATTTCTATCTTTGCCCAGCGCGTGTATTACATAACCGCCGTGATTCCAACCCGGTGTGGGTCCACATGCGTGGTACGTTTCTCTAGGCGCTGGCCCCAATATTACTTGGATAGTAGGCCCACCAAAGCGATTCGCTGGCTACGAGGTGTTCTGGTATTATTTGATTCGCAACAGTGAGCTGGTCCCGATACAGGATAACAAAAAGCGAGAGTTTATAATATACGAACGTCCAATCATGGTGGGCGATATAGGTCTAACCATTTTTGCAATGACGGATTGCTCGTGCTTCTTACCTTCGCAGCGTATCGCTCACTTCGGTGTTACACAATTAATTGGCAATTCCCTCATTGCCAATTGACACGCTTTGCCCTCTTTTGTTGGCTTTCTCCCTTTATTGGTGCGTACCAAGTGCTTTGATACCTGGCATGATCCTGATTGCAAGTATAAAAGCCAGTCCATTTCCTAGGAATTCTCAACGGAGTCATCAAAAAATCAATACACATACAACAACCAAATCCCTTGAAGTATCATAGCCGAGCAAGATGTCTAAGGCTTTGTCGAACTTTGCTCAACGGGCGCAAAATCTCAAAAATGCCCCGTCCAAATTTACAGGCGCTGCCGCCGAAGGCAGCCGCCTTATCCCTTCGAAGACCAAAGACGAGGAATTTCAATTTCGAATCGATGCGGGCCATTACGATGAAAAATCAAAAAGCCTCAACGTGAACTTGCAAGTCAATTCTCAAGCCAAAAGTCCGGCATTAAAAGATTTTATTAAGAAAAATACAACCCACGGAAAGGTTGCGACCGCGACGTTTGACACTACAGCCAAGGACAAGACCGCGGAGTATAATAGGGTGGTGAATGAGTTGGTCCAAAGGGGCAAGCAGAAGCTAGGATAATGTGTCAACCCAAGGCGGGGCCCATCACCACCATCGCAGTATCAATGTGTTTTTATCCCACGCTGATATTGCTATATTGTATGGTCAATCGGGCTATGTCGGAAAGAAATGTGTTGTAACATGTAGATATGCAGGGCAGATCATCTCAACCACTTATTCAACACAATCTTGGGTTATATACTCTTCTCGGAATCAATCAACCATTTGGACTCTAGGCTGTGACTAGTGCAAGCCAATACGGATATCACCGAATTTGGCGTAATGCTTTGGAGGCCGCTTGTTTGTCACATATTGCAAAATCCATAGCTGCAGAATGCCAACATGAGAGTGGTAGAAAGATATGGGCAGTAGATGGGACCTTCGTCTTATAAACGATGATTTCGGTTCTATGCATTGGGTCTACATGTACTAATGTAAAATGTATGTAAAATGTATGTAAAATGTATGATGTCGACTGCGCTGAGTTCTCTTGGGGTCGAGATTGTCTCCACAAATGGATCGAGTGTTACCAACCAATAGGAGATAAACAAGTCTGAATAGACGCTTTGTCCGTGAACCACATTTACCCTGTATTATCTACTACGGCTTCCAAATGGTCCTATGTTCTCTTCGCATAACAAAAAGGCTGCATAAGCCATATCTAATACTGCCAGTTGACTAACTAGCTACGTCATAGTAAGTAAACCTATTTAATTAGTCAAGTAGTTAAACGAGCTAGTTAGGTATGCAGCTGACTAAGTATCTCGCCAAATTTGAAGACGAGTTCTTACTTGACTTTGACCGCCCTATGATGACATATTCTCTGTCTAGGTCTTGGCAAACTTCCAGCTTAACATTGCACAACTATTTAAGGAGCAGCAGTATCTCTATGTCGAAGGTGGTCGTATGATGGCCCACCCAAAAATATCCCGACTAACTCAAGTGGCTTCGTCATTTATTTCCCTGCGAACTCACATTATACCGTCTTCTTTCAATTTCCGCATCGCATCCGGATTCCTCATCCCTCAGCTCGGTCGCATGCAGTTCTCAGGGCGTGCAATGAGCCCGCAAATATCATATGGTACGCCAGGGAAATACGGAAATATATTTCTTGATGTTAATATAAATTAGGGGTGGAACCTCACTTATACACAAGTGGGAGTTGGCTTCGAGATGACTCTCGTGAACGGCATCTACGCCGTATTGACTTCGACTTCGATAAACTCTGTCAGAAAGTGTTGGCCATATCAGAAGGGGCGAAATCTATTCAAAAGTGCGAGAAAAAAGAAGGTGGCTTCAACAGAGTGTTCATCTTCACGATGGACGATGGTTCACGAATCGTAGCGCGTCTACCCTTCATGATTGCTGGTCCAGCAAAATTCATTACGGCATCTGAAGTAGCAACAATCAAATTTCGTACGTGGGACGGTTTTTTTGGAGTTCTTCTTCCTCAGGCCTCGCTAATGATTCTTTGAATATAGTACAAAAGAACACTGGGGTTCCAATCCCGAAAATTCTTGATTGGAGTGACGATGCGACGAACTGTGTTGGCAGTGAATACATCCTAATGGAGCATGTAGCTGGCGTCCCGCTACACCAGAAATGGCCTCATATGTCGGGAGATGAGAAAGTGAAATGTATAGACGCTATCTACAGAAAGCTCAAAGATGTCGCCAACCTTGACTTTCCAGCCTATGGTAGCTTGTATTTTTCTACTTCAGTATCTGGCTCTTCTTTTACGCTTCCGCTACAGGATGACTTTTGCATTGGACCCCACTGTGGAACAAGATACTGGACCTGCGGAGACAGCAGACATTATAAGCATCGTGCTCCAAATCATGGCCCGTGTGAGTGCACTTTTCTATCAACATTAAGAGAGCGAATATTAATACTTCAAATATAGGGCTAACGATCAATGATTTTGTCGATGGTCTTGTTGACGCAGGCCTATCAAGAATCCCACCAACGGAATCTCAAACCTCAAACAGGCCATTTTATCATGGTTCAATTCAAACACACCTAGAACTCCTTGAACGCGGTAGAACTGTTCTGAATGTGATGTCTCTCGATAGCCGGGTCTATAATGCAGGTGCACCGACTTTGTTTCATCCTGATCTGCATAAACGGAATATTTTCGTATCAGAGGATGATCCTTCAGTCATAACTGGTATCATCGACTGGCAGTCTTCTAGCTTAGAACCAGCTTTTTGGTATTCAGATGAAGTTCCGGATTTCGCGACTTGTCCATCTTCGTCAGAATCCCCTGCCCAAAGTGAAGATGAAGGTGATTTATGCGCAGAAGTCTACGAAGTTTGTACTCAATTTCTCACGCCGAGGCTCGCTCATCCTCGGTCAATGAATGAGGGCCTGTTTCGACCGTTCTTATACTGCTACAGAACATGGAAAGATGGCGCTCCTGCTTTTCGACATGAGCTAATTCAGACCTTGAAAGATTGGCAAGCTCTCGGGTTTTCTGGCTCATGTCCACTTTCCTTGACGATTCCAGGAGATACAGATTTGCACCAGAAGGAGTACAAGCATTTCGAAGCAGCCCAGAACTTGAAACGTGATTTGTCAAACTTGCTTGATACTGCATCTGATGGTTGGGTTCCTACGGAGGGCTGGGAAGCTGCAAAAGCAGGAAATAGGGCAATGTTTAGTGGAATGTTGCAAGCGGTCCTGGAAAACAAATATCCTGACGAAGATGAGCCAATCAGGAATGAAGCAGATTTGAGAGAAATCTGGCCTTTTGACTTGCCTGCGGAAAGCTAATGAGACAAGCTTAGAAATTTCATGATCATGGAAAGAACTAGATTTATCAGGCTTGGTACAACGCAGCCAATCGAATCGAAAGCTATTTATAAGATCATATTTTTGCTACTTTCATAGAGCCACGCCTATACTTGGAAATGATAAGCATGGGGCCATTGATGGCAGTAGTATCCACCTTCCCGCGTCCACTTAGCTCCTAGGAGATCGATGTGGGTATTGCCCGACGCAAAGTCGAGGTTGGTAGCAGAGTGAATTCTTCGACGGAAATTGAATTGAACTAATATCCGGCTCACTTTACAAGGGACTCTGTTATGAGATGAGGCTGTGCGAATCAGTCCTGCACCGTACCATGGCTTGAATCTGCTTAATAATGTGTAGGCGTAATGTTATTTCTCCGATATAAGAATTAGGCAATGAGGGGTCACGGTGGCGTGGGGACGCACGTTAGTCAAGAACGAGTATTCTATTCCTATCCCAGACTGCGTTGACTCAGCTACGTACGGGTCATAATTGGCTGTCCACCTACGCCAAGCTCTTCGGCTTCCGCGAAGATGATCAGTGCGTGTGCGGCGCACAAGAAACAGTCACCCACGTACTGGTGGATTGCCCAATATTGAAGGATCTACGAAGGGAATTGAGACAGAAAGTGGGAGACGCATTCAACAGCGTGTCGAGTCTGCTGGGAGACTCAAAACAAGGTGAGAAAGGTAAACCAGACACCGCCTCAAGGGCGAAGACGGTCCAGGCCGTATTGGACTGCGCCGAGACGTCACAACGGTTCCGCAGTCGCGCGCCACGAGGACAGCCTAACGATGGGAACGGCAATTAGGCCACGACAGGCCGTGACGAGGCTCTAAGATCGTTATCAGGAAGTGGGATAATCTACATGTATGCACAGGGATATATATAATTGAGGTAGCCTGCATATCACCGTTAAGGTGAGGGGTCAGGGTAAATGAAATCATCATCATCATCTCTGTATCCCTAGCGATCCGACAAAGATTTTGTCTCAAGATGGTATGCGGTCTGAGCTTTCGATACTATTGAACCCGTCTCATAGGCATGAAAAGTCTAGTTTCATATTCTTTGTTCTATCTTTTCTCTAATAGCGTGTGCTTCCATTTCCAGATCTGGCGGCAATCCTAGCGGAACGACGGAGGCTACCTTCCCGCGCCTGGTTTCGAGAGCCTGATAGTCTTTCAGATCGGCGAATTTGTCCATTTGACTCATTTTCAGACCGTGATCCGGTTTCTATGATCTGCATGGAGCCACCTGTGCCCTCCTCGAATCTTGCATCAAATGCACCGTCATATTTACTGCAATGGTCAACAATCCGAAGAGAATAAATTTTAGAATGGGGACTTACCACTGAGGGCATATAGTAGGCTGTGCAGATTGCAACGACCCTAGCCACAGTTGCATACAGGTTGAATGAACTCTCAATTCGCATCGTCCACAGTGTAAAGTCACCGGGTCATCATTCTCGCTGCCGTCATTAGCAGCATGGCAGATATAGCACTGCTCACGATCTCGGTTTCGAGTAAAACTCTTCAATGTTATAACTCGCAGCTCGGCATCGTGGCCCACAATCTCGAGAATCGCCGGCCTTGTTAAGGATACTTCCCATGGAATCTGTCCTTTCTGAAGAATAGAAGGGGTGATTCGGCACGCGGGCGTCTCGGAAGATTCATCGTCGTCGTTTGAGGAGGAAATCTCACCAGCCGAATCCGTTTCGGTCACGTGGTCATCGGTAGGACGTTCAGGGCTATTAAGACTATTTTCAACTGTTGGTGCGGAGCGTTGGTAATCTTCAGCTGTTGATCCTGAAGCACGGCTTCTCCATCTAGGATACCTAGCTGATGGGTTCCGTGGGGACACACCGGTCTGAGGCAGATATCTTATAGCCGCCTCATACCATTTTTGTGCCATTGAGTTTGATTGACGCTCCCGGTGCCATCTTGTGCAAAGGAAATCTCGTGCTATTTCTTGCAACTGAAACTTCAAATTGGCGGTAGTAAGTGGTTCTTCTGCAAGGACATCGAGTTTTTGACGGCCACTTTTGAGGGTGGCTTGCTTTATGACATTCTTGCACTGCTCCCTTATTTGCGTGATGCCACAGCAGGAAGACCCGGTCTCGAATGGGAAGGAGCCCATTTGACATATCGCCAGCGGGTTCCACTGCCAATTCGGGTGTTCCATTCTAATCGTCGACGGTGAATCAAGGACAAGAGAAAGAGAAATAAATCCGTAAGAATTAAAAGAAATGAAGTCGATGAACATGCATGAGTGAAGATAGGACAAGGAAGTTATCATATAGATTTATATTCGATGATCCGTTGTACGTATCTTTGAAGGACAAGTCCATTACTCCATATTGCTCGAAAATGGGAAACTGGCCCTGGTAAACCGGATGCTCCTAGGAAACCTGAAAGCCCCTGCCGAGGGCTTGGGAATTCGCCGTTAATCTTAAAAACCTTTTTTGCACAAACAACTGCCACCCGTCTATATTTTCCCGGTTCCTCTTGCGCGATCTCAGATAATTTCGACCAATGCTTTGTCTCTATATATGTCCGAGCTGATCACTGATTCAAGAGTAAAAGTACAAATGTCAACTAAAACCCTATTACCGGGCGACCGCGCTCTCGACAGCCCAAATCACATGTATAAAGGGCCCTAGGAGATACAGCGTGGCTCCTAGGTGCTAGTGTCAGCGTTACTAGGAGCTTTGGCTGCGGTCCTAGGAGCAGTTGACAGCGCCCCCAGGACCTAACTGTCCCCAGGAACTAATGCGAAAGGTCCTAGGAACGGTTGTTAAGGACCCAGGAGCTTCGACTATTGCTCCTGGGAGAGCCCATTCTACCCACATGAGTCTCTCCCAAAGTGATGCTGTCCGCCTTCGCGGGCACCACATCCCCTCTCACTAATCTCGAAAGACAAAGGATGGGCACAACTGTTCCGAACCTCAAGTTCTCCCATAATGTTTACAAAGCGTCAAGGACGATATTGAGTTGGATATCGGACAAGGCACAGAGAAATCAAGTTGCTGGCCTTCCAGGACCGTCAAGATGCTCTGAGCTTCACTGATCGCTAACCACCGCAGTATCTACAGCAGGGACCCTGCCAGGAGCCCGTCCACGGAGCACAATTTACCGCAGACGAGTTTTTTTTTGTCGGATAGAAGCAGAGGAAGGCCAGGAAAGGCCTAACAAGTCAAAGATACAGAATCATTATGTATCATAACTATGAGTGTTTTGCGACCGCTGGAAGCGCGAGAAAGGGTCATTCTGGCCTGGTCAGAGCGAGCTCATTTTCAAACGCAAGAAGCGGGGAGACATGTATTGATAGTTGAACACGCTGCATAGCTGCCTGATGGCGGCTGGTACAGTCTATAAATTAATCAAGCAAGCAAGCAATCAAGCATGTCTTCAATTCCTAGGAGCAGTGGACATTGTTCCCGGTACTAGATGCATTCCCAGCGACTCTCAAGTGGGCTCCTAGGATATTATAGTTCGGAGGAAATCCCTCAAAGGGTCACACCAGAGGCTAGTGTGCTGCTTATGGTGACATAAAGGCTCTCAAGCTGGTTTCAACGCGCTAGTGTCATGCTGTATTGACTTTGCGAGTGCAACGCCATCATGACTACTGCTGTTGTATAAGAAGTGGCACACCATGTATTTAATCCCGTCACTTGTCCATCTTCAACTTGAGCAATCTCAGCACAAAGTTACGCCACAAGGATTTGAATTTATGCTTATTACAAAAATGGCCCTGCTTGACTTGTCCCCAGAAGTTTTGCTTTGCATAGCACACAGAATCGACAAAGCTCGCGATTTACTTACGCTGTCACGCCTCACGCAGGCAACAAAAATTCTTATCCTTCCCTATCTGTACAGATTCAATGTCAGATATCAAAGTAGCTCCGCCTTGCTCTGGGGCACTCTCCAAAGTGATCCAGAATTTGTGCGAAAGATGTTGCATGACTACCAGGCGGACCCTAACACAACGGATCATGATTCTCGCACGCCCGTCTTTTATGCCATTCGCGCCCAGAACCTGACCATTCTTCGCAGTCTTCTCTCTGACAAAAAAAACGGACATGAACTGGCAAGATAGGGAAAAGCAGACGCCACTGATCTACGCTATCAAAAACAAGCTTGCGTCGACCGTCCCAATTCTACTGGATTTCATGCAATGCCTAGATAAAAGAGACAATGAAAAGCGGTCTGCTTTATGGTACGCTATTGATAATTGCGATGAAGACCTGGTGCAAGCCATTTTGAAACAGGGCATTGTTATAAGCAGACGAGACCGCAGAAGTTCCTCGCCCATTGCACTTGCCATTAGGAGGGGATACGTGAAGATTATCCAAATTTTGCTCCACTATCCTGATCCCAACAGCGGAAAAACATTACTGGAAGATAGCAATTGCAGAGAACATCTTCTTTCCTGGGCTATAAAAACAGACCTCCGAGATATCATATTTCTCCTGCTGACCCATGGCGCAAATCCCAATACAGGTTTGCTACTTGACGCTGCAGAGAGAGACGATGAGCAAATGATTCAACAGCTACTTGTCTGTTCAAAAACTGATGTCAACGCGAGAGACAATTGCGGCCGCACCGCCTTGAGTATCGCAGCAGAAAACGGTCACAAGTCGATCGTAAAGGCTCTTTTGAACTGCGATGCTATATCTGTCAATGCTGTGGATATCAATCAAGAAACAGCCCTCTGCTTAGCTGTGCGGGGGAGAAATAAGAGACATGCTGACATAGCTCAGCTAATTCTCACGGATGATCGTGTCGATGTCAATATGGCTAATCGGTGGGGTGAGACGGCGATTCATTTCGCCGCGATGGAGGGCAACATACCAATCACAGCTGCCCTTCTCGATATCGATGATCTTGATCCTAATGTTCTCAACGATCAAAGATGTGCACCACTCACTTATGCTGCTCGTGATGGTAAATTAGCCATGGTGGAGCTATTCCTCGCCAGGGCAGATACACAAGTAAACGTGCAACAGGGGACTCCGCTATACTATGCCGCCGAAAAGGGCCATATCAGCGTTGTACGTCGACTCCTTTCTATTGATGACATCGATATTGATTTGAAAGACTTGGATTATACACCTCTCTGTCTAGTCGCCGCAAGGGGTCAACTTGAAATTGTGAGACTCCTGCTTGCACACAACCCTCGGCCCAACATAAACTTCAAATCTTTCGGGAGGCGCACCCCTCTTTTCTTGGCGGCTTCCCATGGAAGGTTGGATGTTGTTGATCTTTTACTCAATGAAAAGGAGATTGATGTTGCTGCTCGGTATGTCCGGGGAGACACAGCATTATGCGTTGCAGCTCGGTACAGCCATGAAGACGTCGTCAAGCGTATTTCCCAGGATCCTCGGGTACGAATCGGTAGTGATATCAACGACGCCATCAAGGTAGCTACCAGCTCGAGCATCAAAGCCTTCCTCCAAAGTGAGCTCTTACGACATAATCGAATGGCGATGGCAAAGTTTGTATCCGGTTTTGGAATCGCTCGGGGATACACACGCTGACGAGCTCTGTTACCAAGTAAACCTGGCGAGCGAGACCCTGCATCTGTTAATCATTTCTGGCGCAAAGCTTCTAGAGTCACAATTTAATACGTTTGTTCACATACTGTAAAACATGGATGAAAATTTCGATAATGAGTCTGTACAACGAATGAATGGATGTCTAGGTGATTTCTTTTACGCCGCTGCTTCGGAATTATTAGACTAGCATATTACAAAAGAATTCGTGGTTTGCTCTGGTGGATGAGGCTTACAATCAGCTCGCGATGGATGAGGTAAATAATTTCAAATACACTAGTATGGTACACACAGTGTCCTCCAAACGTGACGAGATGTCCTAATTTGACTTGAATTTAATTGGTTGTTCCAGGCGATAACATTTAGAGAAAGATTTAGCAGTGTACCGCTCCCAAGTATTACTGGAAGTTCACAAGTGCCTGTCAAGACCATTTAAAACAAGGACGCTTTCAGAGATCCTCCATTCAGAGAGAAGAAAGCATATGACACTTTAAGCAAGCATCATAATGAACTGCCTCAGAAATAATCACATCCTCGCATCTTCCATGGGCCAGCAAGATCCTCGTTATTTCACCGTCAATGCTGTCTAGCAAACTCCATGCCTTCGACGGAGTTGTATGCCCTCGCAGGTTCGATTCTAAATTTGGATTGTTTTTCATGCTGTACCAATACACAGCAAGGGCAGCAAAGTGAAGCCATACAATCTCCGCAGCCCGATCCCCTAATGTGAAATTGGTTCCTGATGCTTCTCCTCTGTAACACCAGAGGAACCCACTGGAGTACACAACAATTTAACAATGAGAAAACACAGCACTATGATATATAATCAATATAGTCCTCAAGCTTACAAGGGGGACTTCGTGATACTGTACGTCAAAATTGCAAAAACTGTCTTTTCGATGTCCTTTTAGGCGCGAGGAGGTTCTTCCAAACACACAACATGGAACAAAGCAAGCGCAACAGCCTGCATGAAATGTCAAAACTAGTCTTTTGCTCGCAGAATTGAGGTCTTACATGTTTTGGGAGGATCACAGCAGCCCCAGAGTGAATCAGACCATTCTCTTTCTGGGAACTCATTGGATGCTGAGGTTGACATGATAAAACTGGCAGATAAATCTAGTGTGACAAAGAGTTCAGACTTGGATGATGTGAAAATAAATAACTGCACTCAAGATGGGCAAGGAGATTCGTAAGCTACAGGAAGAATTTCAACGGTAATCACTCCAAGCCCGGAAGATGCCACGTTTAATGAAGGTGAATGCTATTGCTTGGTGAGCGTGGAGCCAATCGACCTTTTCCACCCTCTCTTTCACCACCCTCTCTTTCACTGCCCTCTCTTTCACTGCCCTCTCTTTCACTGCCCTCTCTTACAGCAATCTCAAAAATAGTTAAAATTTTGACATAAATCAAAATTTCTCGCTGAAACAAACTCAAAATACGGAGAGCGCCGTTGAAAAAACATAACTCAGAACAAAAATCTTTCAACAGTGTCGTCGAAAACCTCGTTGAAGTTGAAGTTGACTAATCAAAGCAGGTGAGGCCATTGTTGAGAGATTGTGATAATTAACGCTATGTTTCAATGATCGAGCAGCTTCAAGTCTTAAATAGAGAAATATCAACCTCCAGTTTTTGAGCTACCAGCTTTTCATCATATGTCTATAATTATGTATTCAATATTTCATTTCACAATTGCGGAACGTTTATTCATCTCAAATAGAACATCTTGCGTTCTTCACCTCTTGGCATGCGGAGATAACAGTTGGTCCTGGGGCTTCAAATGGGTGGCTGTCCTTGCACGGTAGAAATTTGATTTGCTAGAGAGCAGGAGATGCGAGACTAATAGTCAAACGCATGAACCTATGGCAAGAATTGAAAAGGTCTGTTAATCCAATTCAATTAATCCTACCTTCCATGAAAAGGCCGCTGGCTAAATTAGTAACTTATCACCATAAACTGCGGCCTCATATATTCCGCCGAAGTTTGGATTGCTCTTTCAAACCCGTCGTTTCTATCTCTCTCCGCTAAAGCCACAATCAAACGCTATTCCCAAACCTTGTTCATTTTACCCGACCTAAATGCTAATGCTACCATTCACTTGAAATCAACGGTAATCGTATCAATATTCCCTTACGAATAAATGGGGCCAGTCATGAAGATAAACCGCATGAAGTTCGCAAATATGTAGCTTTTTAGACATGAATACGATAATTAGGTTCTAATAGGGCCGACTTAAAAACCTCAACAATAGTACCGGAACATTGTGAGTTAATAAGCGTGACTAGAGGGAAAACCAGTATTTGGAGGTTGTACTGTAAATGGGCGACCGCCTCCCCGTAGATGACCCTCTGGTCATTGGCGACTGCCAATATTCGGAGGCCTTGAAAAAAAAAGGTAGTCGTATCTCAATCGCGCTTTAAAAAATGTGAATAAAATATGTTATTGAGGGAAATTCTTTCAGTAACTTCATAATTAATTCCATGAAATTTCACGAGTTTCAATTTTTCTCTCGATTTACAGGTCGTAACCTAGTTGATTTAATTGTTTTTCAAGGAACCTACTTATAAATTGCAATAGAACGCACTCCCACAAGTCTTTAAAAACGTGCAATCATTGTGGGAATATCAAAATGAGATTGAGCTCTCTAGTCCTTTTTACTCCCTTAATTATGCAAACTCTGGCTAGTGAAAGCACGGTCACGACGCTGCAGATCCCGAGTGCATTTACCACAAGAGGCCCCTCATCCTACTGGGTTGGTATCTACAGTGAAGGGTATAATGATGGAGATATTTGCAGGGTTTGGTCACACGTATCAAGCTGCTCCGGACCCTCCGAGCCAGTTGGAAAGTATGATGCGACAGAAAGGAAATGCGTTCCATGTAAGTCTCCCTTCCTTATAGATGTTCTGGCTAATTTATGATCAGTTGATGATTGTGGAAAGCCTAAGTCTTCTTATGTCGGGGTCTGTGGCGAAGTTGGGTCTCTCAAAGTATATTACAGCGACGAAGACGCTTCGCCTGCTGGTTCTCTGGAGATTACCTACATGTGGGATCAGGGGGATGAATCTGAGAAGTCTACGTACTATTTCCCTATGGGGGTTAAGCCAGGCTGCCAATCTTGGTCTGCCATTCATAGCGCCCAGTTCTGGACAGAGCCTCACTGTGGTGTTGACAAGGCTCGATTTCATGAAGTATGGAAGAAGTTCTATAAGCTTCCGGTAGAAGAATGGGACAGAAGCAACCGCCCTGCCTCAATAACTTCATCTATCCCAACATATTCTTTCTCTAGATAGTTTTATTGTAATGGTGATCGGACAGTGATGACCTATGCTACCGATGCTGATTTCCATTCGACATCAGTGTGATATAGAAATCTGGAAATATGCCAAGCTCTGTTCGTTTGTTCCTTGGTTCCAAAGTTCAATATCATTCATAGCCTGCAGCACACACATAGTGGGTGCCGAGGAAAGCTGTAGTAATACATGAAATTGATGGCTATCTTGATATTTTGCGAATCTAGTCCGGTGATGTTCAAATTTCATTTTTTGTCTGTGGATAAAACGCTTTTTTATCAATTATACTGTATCACTGCTGCTACTTATGTAATTAATATTCGGAATTCATCAATTGATCATGAAAGTCACCGGAGAGAGCCTATTATACAAATTATTTGATATGTTCAGGCCAAAGGCACTGGATATGTGTTATCCCAGATTTGACGATCTTGTAAGATAGGGAGGGAGCGAATTGCTTTCCAAAAGGCTGGATATATTACGTGACCACCAGGTCTGAATGTTAAGTAAACATGGAGCTCCCAAAGTGGTCCATAAAGAGATGGTCCAGTTTATATAACAGGACTTGTATTTACAAGGTTTCATCAACGATGCTTAACTTTTCGTCAAAACCTTCAGCCTGTTTAAACTCCTTCAGGTTATCAACCTTCAAATTAGAAATACATATTCTAGCTTCGACTTCTTTGGCTCATAAGCCTTGATTGACTAGGGAGTTCTGCCCCATGTTCATATGCAGTGAGTATTCTTTAAGGTACCTTCATCTTTGAAAGTCTCATGATATCGCGATGGGCTGTTGCTGCCTTTTTCCGAGTCATACTGTGACATGTTGCTACTGTAGCTGAAACAATTCCGAGATCGCGATTACCAAGTTCTATAGCATGCTCAATCGCGCATTCGGAGAAATACCACTTGTGCGACCATCAGAACACAAATTTTCAAGATAATCTTGTTTGTCTCATCTGGAAGTAGATATTTCATTGAATTCGCTTAGATGCTTTACCTCTCATATTCGAGGAACAACGCCGTTCGCACTTGCCACATTCCCTTTTCACCACCCCGCGTAGAGCATCTTTAGGAACAAAATGAAATTGTCGTTGAAAGGGTCAACTTTAAAGAGCATAAAGCTCTTTGAACTCAAGAATTTAAATCACACAAAGACATACTGGCTGATAGATTGAAACTTTTGAAGCACTTTGTTTCTGGGCGTCATTAAGATCGGCTATTCAAAGTCATTTTTGGGGAATGGAATCTTTCACGACATCTTTCAACTATAGATTCTGAGTTAACAAAGATGCAGCCCATATCTGCAGGGCTCTAGAAATCGGTGGTGTGCAGCTTTCAACTAAGATGACATGCAGGCAGGTCCTGTCATGCGGTTGTTGAAAAACCTCAACATCGCTGTTCAAGAATGGATCTTCCGGGTCTCATTCTGGGCCCAGATCACTCTCTAGTAATTGAGGAGCTTTTTATAGCGTTCGTGGAAGTATGTCAAAAGAAAGGGCGGCAATGCTTGGCGATTTAGAAATTATTTGTTCAGGGAAATTCAACTCTCGTTACCAAAAGTTGCCTCTTCCGTCTGCCTTCCTTGCTATCAAAAATCAAGATTACATTTTCTGTTTTGATCTAAGCCTCGTGCGACTACATTATCTTGCGACTACTTTATCTTGGGACTATTTTAGGTTGCGAAACTTCCACTTTGCCGGTGCCTTTTACTTATCAGCCGCTATAATGCTACGTCTCTGCAAAGATGATTTGAGTTCTCAATGGGAAGGAGAAGATCCTGTTGAATGGAATACCTGGCTTGTACCGGAGGCCCTTCAGGAAAGAATTCTTGAAGCATCGTTCTGCAGATCAAACGACATCAGAGGTAAGGATCATGCTCTATGGAAACATTTTCCTTGGGAACTTGGGAGCCAGCCGGAAATCTCTCCTTCTGTGACCTTTTCGGTATTGGTCCAGTGTAAGTCCTAGGTCCCATAATGATCCGGATATCATTACTCTTCCAAAGTCGCAATTTCTAATTCTACCTTACCCATCTTGAGAAAGCATCTTGGCCTGTGTATTCTTTTATCGGGCCAGATTGTTTTGCCGCGCCAAACTTATCGGGCAGGGCGGAAGGCGTTGATCAATCTATAGTTGGGGAAGGTCGCCATATGGTAGCGAGTCAGCGACAGAGGCGGCCAAGTCCATATACGAAGTGGAGCAGGATCGAAGAAGTAGGGAATGAAGCATCGCCAACGGTGGATCCTCAAGCAACTTTGTTGGACCAAGACTTCTCTCGAATCACTGCTTGAAGCCACTTTTGAAACTGGATCACCAATCAAAGTAAATCTACTATTCGACGAGATTTGGGTTTGAAGATGAGTTAAACTGCACTCCGTGATGGACAACCGCAATGTCATGCGAAATTTGCATTATCAGATTAAATATATAAGCTATTCAGAATATTATGGGCCAGCTACACACTCTCGGAGACGTTGCAATACTTAGGTTCAAGTTTTTGTGTACTGTAAGGGTAGCTGAAAAGACTTCACTATTTACTTTCTCATATGGCGGGAGTGTGGAGAATTAAGATATTTTGCTTTTTTCAAAACACAAAGATTCAGATTCGGATTTTTTATGATATAAGCCTGGTGCAGGTCAGGAGCCAAGCCGAACCATCGGAATTAATCCCGAGATATCTATACAAGGAACCAAGTTGATTGGAAATAAAGATGTTCTTCTTATGGTGTATATACATATAGAATAATGTTTCCTGATAAACAAGAACATGAAATTTCCTCGACATCCATGTTACTGCAGATGTTTTCTCCCTAAAAGCCTTTCAGTAGCTTCTCCGAAATATCTTGAGGATCGAATTTCGCGCAAATTGACTGAGCCTGTGCGAGACCTCTTGTGGGCGAATCGGCGCTTCTAATTAATTCTGCAAATAAAACTGCTGATGGTGACGCCTGGAGTCTAGAAAGGCGAGAGTGAAAAAAAAAAGCAATATCAGGATGATGAGGAGGAGGCGCATCCATTTTCGATTGATGTAACATAAGAAATAGCGGCTAAGAGAACAAACGGTAGCTCGAGAATTTTCCATTTTGGTGTTCAACCTCTATGGTCTCGACTGCACGGCTGCCTATTGTACTCTTTCCTAACTCAATCGAAATTTAAAAGCAGGGAAGCTCATAGTTCATCATTAATTACGGCTGTTTTGGATATGACAGGGAAGCTGCATATCGAGAAGTTTTCGGGACATTAGTTTCTACCTCTTTTTTCCAGGTTTGGCAGACTAGCCGGCAAGCTCTCTTTTTCACCACCCGCTTTACCACCCGGTTCTCAGTCGCAAAACACCAGCATTTCTGGAACAACGGATCTTAAAATTTTTGAAATCGTGTATAGAAAGATTATCGAATCGATGGTTCAGAAGGGCCTTGGAAATCTTGCTTCATTGAAATAGTTGAAAAATGAAACTTAAGAGTCATGTAGTTCCATTGGATAACGAAAGAGAGGTAGCTTAAGCTTTAACTAAGGTATTTTTTCCTTTCATGATGTCATTCAGCCAGCGGTTTCAACAACCTTTGTCAAAAAGATACACTTCTTATCTGTCAAAGCTCAGTAATGGGAAGGTTACACAGGGCTAGTCAAAGACTCATTATATGACTAATATTTACCTCTTCCTATATTGACCAGTCTCAGAGGAGATACAAGAAAATCGAGGCCCTCAAAAAGCTGAGGGCCAATGAATAGCGTTATGGCAGGTGAATTAAAATCATATTCGTAAAGCATTAAACTAAGCTCGTTTTCGTTGGATGATGTTTATAATAATAGATGGACCACACGCTAAATTTTCCTTTCCAATCAGATGTATTTAAAGAATACCGTGCTGCTCATTCTTGAAATGGATTGACTACCTCTCATGCTTATTATCACTTTCTTCCATCTGAAATACTACAAGTCTTATTAGCTGGTAAATAAATTTTTCAAGACAAGAAGTAAACTGAAACTCACAAGGCTTATCCTATCCTCAAAATATCAGAAG